>CAEMYA010000585.1:377498-412542 GCA_903131615.1 Diplodus sargus | reverse complement strand
GCCGGAATATTTAAGGGCGTAACATGTTAATGACGATCAAATTCAGCCGCCGCGTTTAGCAAGACCCGATCATTCGTACGCTGGAATTGGTCACATACGAATGTTTCATAAATCACACGTGTGTCCTGTCGTAAGACCAATTCTGCGCACAGATCTGCACCCATTTTCACGCAAGATTGATAAATGAGGGCCAATGTGAGCTCAGGTAACACAGCTGATCAAGACCTTCATTAAGTGTGATCATGACACCGTCACCTGTTACCAATCAGTCATTTATCAATTAAAACTCAACTGAAGACGAGTGAAGTTCAAGTATTGCGACTCTGAATCCGCCTCATGATTATCTCTCACACACACACACACACACACACACACACACACACACACACACACACACACACACAGAATCAACAAAGCCCAGCCATATAAAATAATAACCTCCAGCTGCCACGGCGCTGACTGAGAATTAGCATAATTAAACAGCTCTAAGCCTGAAGTGTTAGCTCTTCAGCACGCCGCGGGGATGAAATGCTAACAGGAACAAGTGGCGGGTTAACAGCGTTCAGACGGCTTCCAGTGAAACTCTCTCCGAGTGAAACTTCCCGTTAATCGGCCGACTCCTAATGAGAGCAGAACGGGGAGGAACTTCAGCTCCGAGCTTTTATTTTTCCCATTTCAGACCTCGACCTCCCCTCCCCCGCCCGGCGTACCCGTCTGTCGGTCCTTCTCGATGCAGTAGCAGCTGTCGTAGAACTCGGTGAAGGTGGTGGCGAGCTCGTACAGGTAGTCGCAGAGCGTGTGGAGCAGCAGGTCGTCCAGGACCTTCTGCAGGATCTCCGGGAACCGCAGGATGCACTTCCCCAGCTTCCACTCCTTGTCGTGGTCCAGGAGGACCTCCGTGGTCTCTGCCGCCTTCCTCAGGGTGGCCTCGTCGATGTTCGCCAGGCGAGCGATGGACCTACAGGAAGTCAGGGACACCATTATTAAAAAGTTAAACAAATGAGATAAAAGCTGATGACCCCGCTACAAACAGGTGATGGACTTCCTCCCCCCCACCGTCCAAGAACTGCTCCGGGCGAGTTCACTTTCTGTCCCGACTCATCAGCGAGCTGCTGCGAGAGCAGAAAGATCTGATCAGCTCAGCCGGAGATCTTTATTTACCAACAGGACAGAAAGAAAGAGTGACGCGGCTGCTTTCATGTCACCTTCTTTGAGACAGCAAAGAGTTTCCAGAGCAACAGAAACTTGTTTGTGTTGGAGAACCGACGCCGATCTGCCGAAGATCAAACTGCAGTCCAGGTCTGAGAGAAAGCAGCTCAGTGAACAACACGTTAATCAAAAGGCACAGACGCTAAACGCCGCGGTCGACACCGTGTGAGGAACTCCTTTATAGATGTGTTTCTTCTCAGATACGACAATTTGCTGCTTTTTCCTGTTTTTTATCCGTTTTAATTGAACTGAACTGTTGGACAAACACAACAAGTCATCTGTGGGGAAACTCGGAGCGTCAGTCTGATTCACAGCAGCTCAGCTGAGCGTGAACATGTAGAATTTGTCTAAAAAGGAAGGAATAAAAATGAAAGTTTCCAAAGACAGATGAAGGATCGATGAACATTTACTCGGGTTTAAATGAAACTGTTCCGTTGGGAATCAATCGCTGCTTTTAAACTCGACGGATGAAACAACTTCCAGAGCATTTTCTCTGTAATAAGAGCCAAATTACACGAACAGCTCACATAGTTATTTTTGAAATTTCCCAAATGTTTAATCAGGATAATGATCATCAGATTATTGATAAATGAAATCATTACTCGCAGCCTCTGAGGTACAAGCTTCTTCTTCATGTTTTCTATTAAGCGAGCTGAACACCGTCGCCCCGCCGAGGTCCGTCTGAGTTTCTGTCTTTGTCTCGTCTTCTTCTCTGACACCCACAGCTGCGGCGTTGGACAGAAGCTGTCGACAGCGAGCGCTGTATTGACTGAACGCTGGAACATCAGATGCTCTCAGGCGGGACTGTTCACCCCCCGCCCGCTGAAGAAAGAGAGGATCAATCTTTGCTGGGCGCTCTGCCACCTCCAGTCCGACACCTCCAGGGAAGCCGGACAGGAAGGAGATCAACGCGGCGCTCTGCAGCCAGGAGACGGTCACTCGATACAGGGAGGGGATCAGGGGTGAGCGGAGATTGGGTCTCGCTGACTGGCAATACCCCGAAAGACTAATCCCTCGCCACGAGCTCCCTCAGGGGCCAGCGATGATGATCTGATACTGGTAATGAAAGCACACTGGTGCCGGCGAGAGGAAGAGGAAGGACGAATGTGTCCGAGGAACTCAATTTAACTTTGAAGATACTTTCAGACCCAAACAGACGATTCTGTTCCTGTCCGGTGTCTCTGTTCCGTCATTAACAGACTCCTGGACAGTCATTTCTTCTTCTGCGTTTGTGAACTTATCGATCACAGTTTGGAAAGTTAAATAATCCTTTGAAGGAAAGCTGAAGCTGCACTGCAACAAAACATGTAGCATTAATTTGGTTGCAACAGAAGCGAAAACTAGTGGAGACTTTTTCTTCCTCCGGGTGAGAAAATGATTTACCGTTATTAATTTGTTAACTGTTACACTCTCCAACAAATCATCCTTAAGGTGCTTCGGTTGCTCGGTTCAATTTTCAACCTAATCCAGTGAAAAACAAGTGATTGGTGAGGCTTCGAATACGTAACTAATTGTTACAAAAGGTAAGATTTTCCGCTCAAAGGGCCAAACTTTAAAAATGTCATCAACTTTAATAAAATAACACGAGACTGATACCAACCATACGAGTAGAATGGAATATTCAGCATGTTCAGGGAGCGACACGCTGAATGCTTCATCCAACATTCATACATCAACCTACATTCAGCTGATGGTTTCATGTTTCTTTTAACTTTAAGAGGTCAAATCAAAACTGAGCCTCAGCTGACGAAACACGCGGTTCAGTGTTCAAACTGAAGCAGGAATCGAGTGTAACGCGGTGAACCCTCACCTGATGCGGGTGAAGGCGTAGAGGAGGTACGCCGCCGTGTTGCCCCGGTCATCCAGCATCTTGTCGAAGGAGAAGACGTAGTCGTTGATGCGGTTGTGGGAGAGGTCGGCGTATTTGATGCAGCCGAAAGCGACCGACCTCTGGGCCTTGGTGAGCTCCTCCGGGGTCAGGACCTGCAGGGACACAGTCTCAGTCTGAGTCAATAAAGCAGATGTTTTAAAGACCGGTGCGGCGCCGACTATCTGTCCGATCACCATCACTCACAGTCTGCAGGCATCAAATATCCTGATAACTCTGTAGCTTCTATCAGCTTGTAATTACTGCAGGCAGGACTTCACCTTACGCTTCTAACAGTGAAACCAGTGAGTTGAATTTAATCCGAATAATGAATCTAATTTGCTAACCTCCGGCGAAGATTTAATTGACTTATTAAGTCACAGCCTTCCCTCGAATCTCTGCGTGACGTGACTGATACCAGAGGGAGGGAGTGAGGAGGAGACTACTGAGGAACGTTAGAGGATATCATTCGCTTGGAAAACAAAAATAAATTCAGTCGAGCAGAACACAACAGAGTGAGGAAATGACTTGACAAAAAATATAACAGGAAATAAAAAGAGACGGGCCAAAACATGATATAAAATAACTGGAATAAATGGGACAAGAATAGAGTAAATAGAGAGTGATGTTTTTTTTTACAGAAATAAAGTGACATATTTATGTTAAACATTTGCCGAATTTACAAGAAGGCCCTAATAATTAAGAATTTGCCAAAGATTGCATTTCACAAATTTCATAAAGTTTCTCCAAACTCAACAACTCACAAAATCGAGTGATTTTCAAAGGGAGTCTGGGGACTTTCTCCACAGGCGACGAAGATGTGGCCTATATTGGTTATTTTTCTACTGTATTTGTAAAATTTAACACAAATCAAATGTTGTCTTGTTGTCTTGGTGAAGTCAGCTCAAACAGCCGCTAAATGTTGGCCGGTAACACAGAAGCAGACGGGACGACACAGATCAGCTGCAACAAACTGAAACTTTTTACAAGGCAACAAACAACTTCATGTTTTTGCATTAATGCTGAATTTACCAGATGGCATAAACAATTCTGACTTTGTCATCGACAGTGTTTCAAAGTTTATGAATTTCTCCAAACTCAATTACTCACAAAATTTAGCAATTCCTTAAGGGAGTCTGGGGACGTTATGTGTAACATTTGCAGAATTAACAAGTAGGCCCAAAATAGTTAAGACTGTGTTTTGGAGAGTCTTTCACAAAGTCTGTAAAGTTTCTCACAAAACTCACAAAATTCAGCTTTTTTTAAAGGGAGTCTGGGGACTTCTTCCACATGTGACACAGAAACTGTCTACATTAGTTTGTGTTTCTGTTAAATTTGACATGTTCACATCAATAAAACGCCTTCTTTCATAAACTGAGTGTAAAATCAGCTGATACAGGGTCTTTGACAGCTGCTCATGTTGGCAGGCACGATGCACAGAAGCAGACAGGCTGGTAGAGCGATGCCGTTACAAACTGACACTTTTTTACAAGTAAAGCAGCAACTTAATGTTTTGAAGTTAGGCCGAATTCACACGTAGGCACTGGTGGCTTAGAATTTGCAAAAGTCAGTTCACAAAGTTTGTTCAGTTTCTCCTCACGCAACAACTTTTTAAAATCATGCGTTTTGTTAAGGGAGTCTGGTGACACTATTCAATGGCTGACAGTGTGTTCACAGGCATCTGCTGCCAACATCGGCAGGTTAATGGAGACTAAACATCTAAATTACATTACAGTGAACTAAATGGAAGTCACACGGTGTGTTATTGATTCTGACTGTTTCCTCGTCTGCTTCTTTAATGCACCGTTTCAGGAAGGGAGCCTCTTCTGCTCGCTACCATGAGAATTTTGAGTAAACAATTCCAACTACACCGATATTTACAGGTCCAGTTAAACCCCTGACGACGAGCCGCGGCCGGGCAGGAGAGATCCGAACAGACAACGAGGGCAGGACCTCAGAGGTCAGAGTAAAGTCGGACCAAACAGGAAAGGGAATCACAGAACAAGACAGGAAAGAGATGAAAAGTAAAAAACAGAAAGAAGGAACGGGAGTGAATAATAGAAGACAGAAGAACAGAGGCGAGTTTAATACGACACAACTGGAGAAAAGAAAACCTGAGCAGCAGCAGCAGCAGTGCCGGGTTCATGGAGGCCGGGGTCGGGGTTTGTTTTAATGAGGCAGGGTTAGCAGATGGTAGACGTGGGCACCGACCCAGACTGAGAGCAGAGTGCCAGGCCAGAAGGGCCTGCAGGGAGACTCTGCTGGCACCGGCTTCCCACAACCTTCTCAGCATTTAAAATCAGCGCAGTTCAACTGGAAGTCAGCGACTGTTTACACGACACCAAGTGCTCCAGATAATACTTAACCAGGTCAGGTTCTGTTGTTTTGATCCCCCTGCAAGTTTAATCTCAGATACAACAACCCCCTCAACATCAGAAGCAGCAGACACACACACGCTCACGTTAACGGAGGAGTGTGTGAGGGGAGAGCGCCTAACGATCGCTGCCGATGATGACGACGGCTCGACAGATGTTTTCTGGCTGAATGCGGAGACGAGGTGGAACAATGAGGTCAGGAGGTGAACAATAAGACACACACACACACACACACACACACACACACACACACACACACACCTTTTAACAAGGTCTGGTCGAGCTGCAAAGGAGCCGGTGATGATGAACTCGGGAGTAGCGCGAGCATCGCAGCAGCGGAGTGTGCGTGATTTGTGAGTCAGAGTGCGGCTGACACAACACAACACAACAACACCACTCGTCCAAATCAAAACTGCCCTGCACTGCTACACAAGTGATTGTGGATGATCTGTGATTGAAGTTGGTGGGAAAAACAAAGAACATCAGACTCGGAGGGATTTCATCTGAAACTGAAAGTACAAAACACAGCGTTCCCACTTTCTTGAAAATCAGAAATGTAAAACAACACGTGCATTAACATTTTAACATGTCAATGTAGTTTTTGTGATGCTTATGTTAGCATTTAGCTCAAAGGACCACGGTGTTCGGTCAAACCTTGGATTCACACTCGACTCTGGAGCTTCACTGGAGTCCAGAAACGCCAGACTGACGTGTTGACTGATCTGATTATTTCTCTTTATGTCATTAGTGAATAACAAACTGCTGTCATACCGTCAGTGTTCATCATCTTGTCACACTTTTTCTTTTCAAATGATCAGCAGAAAACTGTGACAGCGACTGACGTCTTTTTCAGCAATCAGGACAAAAACGGCCGGCGTCGGTGCGGCTGCAGACAGGAGGAGGTTCAGGCGCGCAGAGGATGCAGGAAGAAAGGAGGGAGATGATGAAAAGATGGAGGGGAGCGGAGGAAGAGAAGAACCGGGCCGCACACAGCCGGGCCTTCTGAAACATGTTCTGGTGGCGTCGTTTCATATTTCCAGTTGCGGTCGTGACTGAATGTGATCACAAAGATCTGCGGTTTGGCTCGAGCCACGAGCATTAACGGCGACTGTACAGCGAGACGGTCATTACTGTAAAATACACCTCGTCGTTCAGGGCGAAGAGGAAATAATGAGCTGCTCACTGGACCGTCTGCCCTCATACTAAACGGCTGCTTATCAAAAGATCTGACTCGAAATATTGATAGAGAATGATTCAAATACGAGCTGCGATAATGTGAAATATTCTGCTGGACACACGACTCCAGCTGACTGTGACGAGGGAGCGTTGACTAATTATTCTGAGGACAGATCAGACACATGAAGCAGACTTCCTGCAGAAGATTACATCAAGAAAACAGCAGTACAGTTAAATATTCACCACAGCTGAAGTCTACGGCGGTGATGCAGCCGCGTTCGTCCTCTTTTTCATTTGATAAGTTCATTTTTCCATCAGTTTAAATCTCCTCAGCGTCGACGTGCTGCTCTGTTTGCATCTCAGATCAAAATAAAACATAACTTAATCTTTATTCTCCTGAAAAAACTGAGCAGAACTTATTTGTTTTCTTCCTTCTTTCCTCTTCGTCAGCAGGACTCATCTGCCCGGAAACACGAAGGTCAGAACCAAATTTAAATTAAAGTGTTGTACTGACAGATGTGACTGTTTTCAGCAGCGAAGAAATCACTGGTCTGAACTAACACCTAGCCTACCTGTGCACAGGTACTTCTGTAAACAGTAAAAAGAATAGAGTCCAGATAACCGTGTGTGTGTCACCTGACATGAAACAACATTTTTTTGTGTCAAAATTCAAAGAAAAAGCTTCGTTTAAAGAAGTCGGCCGCCTTATTTTCCTAATATTTAACAGGAAGTTTAAAATCAACAAGTCAACGAGTCGAGAAGTAAGAAACAAACAAATCTGTGCAAAAAGTACTGAAATGTTACTGACGTTCTTCGATAACCAAATTGTATTTCGAATGTGCAGCACTTTCTGCGTTATCGTAGAATCAGTTAACCAGCGTTGAGAAGAGTCACATATCCTGCTTTTGTTAAAGTGAGATCCAAGTAGAGAATGATGTCAACTAGCGAGGGCAGAAAACGGTTTTCATAGGGACTGTTTCTTCATTACCAAGTTGTTTCAGTGGAAAGATTATCCACAGTGAGAGGAACAGAGAAATTAATTTCTCTGAGCATCACAGATAAAAGACGGGACAAACATCAGGACAAAGAAACCAAAACTGTGTGCATGGAAAGACAAAATGAATGTCCTGTAAAAAAAAAACACTTCTCCGTCTGGACTTTCGCTTTGAACCCACTTAACTGTGTCCTCATTCACCTTGTGTGTAGTTTATGAGACAGTGAATGTGTCCTACAGCGCAGAGACACAGACTTGTTTATGATGTAAAGGTGGAGGTCAGCTGGTTTCTCTCCGCCTTTACTTCCTCCGTCTGCATCCCGTGTTTCTAAGAACAGGACGTCTTCCTCACCTTGTCTCTCTCCTTCTCCTTCAGTTTGTCCATCGACCTCTTCAGTCCCTCCTCCAGCAGGTCCATCAGCCTCACCGTGTCTCCAGACCGAGTCTTAAACTTCTTCCTGAGAAACAAAAGTGAGAAGAAGGAGGAATCAGTCGTCTCCACGTCCCAACACAGAACTTCCCCAGCAGGTACTGAGGCTGGACGTTCTGTCGACAGTAATTATCCTGACAACAAACTATTAGATTACTTCCTCTTGCCGACGCCTCGGGGCGATACATTTTGTACAATCAAGCAAATCAGATGAGCATTACAAGCAGAACACGAGCCAAAGACTTAATAACGGCTCCGCTCCTCTCTGTTTACTTGCGGCTATAAACAGCCCCCTCCTGTGGCTGCGCCCGACCCTTATTGTCTGGATGAGCGATTATGAAAACAGCATGATAAATTTCTAATGGACTTTGGAGTCGCGCAGACGTCGTCGGGCCAGTTTACGCCCCCTCAGGTTACCGCGGGGCGTTTAGCAGCACTTCGTTATGGCCTCTTTGAGGCGAAACGTCGACCTCCCGCCTCGCCCGGATCTTCCTCTCAGGACGACTGATCAGGACAAACAGCAGCCTGACAGACAGAGTTCACATCAGAGTCGACCCTCCAATCAGACGCTCTGTAATCACCGCTCACCACAACACAGCACACAGTGACACGGGACCACAACAAAACTGGGACGGTCAAGTGAAGAAAGGGAAAGAGAAGAAGAAGAAGACAAAGGAGAAGAGGAGGAGAAGGAAAAGGTGAAGATGACGAAGATGGAGAAGAAAAGATTAAAACTAAAGAGGAGTCAGGAGGAGGGGGAGAAAAAGGAAAAGATTAAGATGCTGAAGGAGGAGGAAGAGAAGACTGAAAAGATGAAGACAAACAAGGAGGAGGAGGAAAAGATGGAGACGTAGGCGACGAAGGAGGAACTGGAGAAGAAAAGATGAAGACTACAGAGGAGAAGAAGAAAAAAAGAAGACGAAGGAGGAGGAGGAGAAGGAAAAGATGAAAATGAAGAGGACAAAGGACGAAGAGGAGGAAAAAAGATGAAGATGAAGGAGGAGAAGATAAGATGAAAAAGAAGAAGAAGAAGAAGATTGTGTGTCCGTCCGTCTCTGGGATCGTCCTGCAGAACGTTTGCGTGGCTGCAGTTCCAACACTGTTCTGTTCCGTTTGTGGAGCAGCGTTTTATTTGTTAATACAGTTGAGTAGTAAAGTTGTGTTTTTATGTGTGATAATAAACTTGAATCAGCGGTGCTAAAGATACAGCGAAGGACATCAGATGATTACAGTCTCACTGTTCAGAGGAGCCGCTCGGCTTTGTTGCTGCTCTGACGTCGGTGATTTGGATCCGTCTTAAACTGTTATTAGTCTGAATACAGAGACGACGCTCAGACTTTAACGGCCTCAGCACAAACAAACAAATCTAAATCTTTAGTGGTAAAAAGACAGGAGACAATTAGCTTAGCTTAGCATAAAGACAGGGGGGACAGGTGGCCATGGCTCCATCAGAACCCTGAAATGATTCAGATCTAAACTCACTTGTCTTCTCCCAGCACCACCCCAAAGCCTGCGTGCTCCACCCGGGTCACCTGAGGGTTGTACCATCCGATCATCTGACCCGCCGCATACAACAGCTGGAAGTGCATGGCCTACAAGAGAACACACACACACACACACACACACACACACACAACTCAGTGACATATCACATAAATGTCATGTTATTCTTCTCAGGTGAAGAGAAGACTTCCTGTCGGTCGGTGGAGCCGGAAACACACGTGACACACACACACAGCTTCATCACACTCCTCTCTCCACCCACCTGTCCACTGTCAGTGACGTAGATGATGATGTCAGCCTTCTCGTCAAAGAGTCGGTTGTGCAGGGCCGCGAGGTCCGACGTGTCGTAGGTGTAGCCGCCGTCCGACTTGACGACGGTGAGAGGCACCGAATGACCCGGGACGAAGACGATCTTACGCCCCTCGTCCAGCTGCACGAACCCTGAGGAGGGAGGAAGAGACGGAGGGAGGAGAGGAGGGAAAAGAAAACGGCGTTAAGAGAGAGAAATAATATGGGTGAGATTGGAGGAGAAAGAGGAGATAATGAGTTAAGTGGAGAATGAAGAAAAAAAAGAAAGAATTGAGGGTAAAGAGGAAGAAATTACACCAAAAAAACAAAAGAGGACTGGAAGACATTTCTGGGACGATACTGCCCCCTGGTGGTCCGATCAGGAAACACCCGACTACAATTATAAAGACTGAGGTGAGTTCCAGAAATGCTTCAACAAAACCTTTAACAACCCGATTAAGATTTTATGTTAAAGTGGATGGAAAATGAATCCTGATCCGACAGCAGGCTCTCCTCATCTCTGATCAGAGCCTCGCTGCCTCCTCCATCCTCCGGATGTCTCAGCCCCCAAAATGTCTTCTGTTTTGTTGTTTTAGTCATTCCAAAAAGGAACAGTTCACCCAAAAATGACAGCTGATGAAGTAGCTGGGGACTTGTTTTAAGGACGAGTTGTGTGAATGCTGTAACTCTGTTGTTGCTGTGAAGCTCCAGAAATGTTTTGTGGACTAAGAACCTGAACTCGTCCTTCAAGATGATGAAACGCATGATCAAACATTTACATGTGCAGCGCCTCGTAAGGCACCTCACATCATGTCACACTGGGAATTAGACTGAAAGTAAATTTACAGTGTAAACTGTCATGAACCTTTTAGATGATAAAATACAGACACAGATGAACGTCATATTTAATCGTTGCTCTGACGGACAGAGACGTCTCATGTTGTTTAATATCCGTCGCTCCTCCTCGCCTCCTCTGCTCACATCTCACTTTAAGAGACCAAGACCGGAGGAGAGGAGGAAGCGAGGGAGGATATTAAATAAGATGAGGGGAGTTCCTGCAACACACTGACCTTTATCCTCGAACTCCTTCACCACCTTCGTCATCATGTCCTGGTAGTACGACTCTCCTCTCTCGATGATCGTGATGTCCAGACAGTCGTAAATCTTCTGAAACTCTGAAACACAAACAGTCGCCAGCTGAGCGTCAGTGTCCAGACCGGGTTTTTATTCACGCTGTCAGCAGCTCTGTGTGTGTCAGCGAGGATCGCTCCTTCACAAACACTCGTAACGTCTCGTAAACACTCGTACCTTGGCGGGAAACATCACAGATGAGGTTCCAGCCTTTAATGAAGTCGGGCTCTTTGCTCTGCAGCCTGACGACGCACTGATACGCCCGCTTCTTGAAGTCCTCGTCCTCGTCGAAGCGCTTCTTCGACTCCTGGTGGAGCGCAGAGGGAGACGGAGAAAAGAAAGAAACGAGGGAACAGAAGACAAAATAACAGAGTAGATGAAAGAAGTAAATGAGGTGAGGAGAGAAATGAGGGAAGACGAAAGCAGAGAGAACAGATAATAGTCTGCGTTTATACATGTAGGGTCGACTTCACTGAACACGAAGCTACACGGAATATTCTTACATCAGCTGACGTTGAATCTTCTTTTAAAACCGACATGAAACACATTCTCTGAACTATTTCTCCCCCTCTGAACTCCGGCAACATACTTTAGTTAAATGTGTTTTTAAATCCCAACAAATACTGCAATAAAAACTACACCAGCTGACAAATCCCGATTATTTTAGCTCACGTCAACTAACTAGTTACTCTGGATTCAAGCAGCGAGCTGCAGCTGGAAACAGAGAAACACAACAGACGGCGTTAGAATAACTGACTTTGTAGAAGGCCTGCAGGTCGCTGATGGGCGGAGACACCGTCAGGTAGTTTGGGAATTTATCCTGCAGGTGAGCGATCAGCATCCCGAACTGAGTCCCCCAGTCTCCAACGTGGTTCAGCCTGGAAACACAGTCAGAACCAAACACAAGAGATTTATTTTCTATATGAGTAACTCCTCACTTCTACATGTGAGTCCAACATCAGCAGGTCCAGTGAACGCTGACCGAACCGACCTGAGGACGTCGTAACCCAGAAACTCAAAGAGTCGACACATGCTCTCCCCGATGATGGTGGAGCGCAGGTGGCCCACGTGCATCTCTTTGGCGATGTTGGGGGAGGAGAAGTCCACCACCACCTAATCAGAACCGACAGACAGAGACACGACTGATGACAGGGAAACAATAAGAGCTGGAGGAGCAGAGAGGCGAGTCTTCCTGCTTCAACCGTGAGGTGGTGATGGAGTCACAGAGAGACAGTTTCTCTCTCTTCTCATGATACAAAGCTGTTAAATATATCTGGATCTGCCTTCAGGCTGCATGTAGGAGTGTGACTGACCCTCTTCTTGGAGGCCAGAGGTGGAGGCTTCACTCCGTTGACCAGCAGGTTGCTCAACAGTTTGGAGACAAACTGCCTCTTCAGGTGGACGTTGATGAACCCTGAAGACACGAAGACATCAGAGAATGAATCACCGACAGACGACTTACACGAGTTTATGTACACAGTAAACCTGGAAGTTTAACACTGGGAAAGAAAACGTCCCGTCTTTGATTATATTTGAGCGTAAAGAGACAAATAATTACACATCTGAAGCAGTGAGGAAACCTCTCTGTGTGTTTTTGTACCTGGTCCGGCGATTTCAGTTTTCTGGATGAGCTCGTTGTCTGGAAGGTTCTGGATGATCTTCTCTGCGATTTCCCTCGGGTTGATTTTCATCCCCTTCGCCTTCAGCATCTGCAGCACCACAAAGTCACAAACAGTGACGCTGACTGATCAAACTGTAAAAGTACCAGCTTCCCCCAGAAAAACTTCTAAATATACTCAGATCACTGCTGTTATAAATGTCTGATGACATGTCTGTTTGGATCTGAACAAAATTCAAGACCTTCAGACAACATCAGGCTCCCCAGACGCAGTGAAACGCTCATTTAAAGAGTCATTTCCTCTGATACCTGCACAGCCGCGGCGCTCTCACCTGAGCCATGGCCATGGCGCTGTTGCACTGGTAGTCTCCGAACTTGGCCTGCTGGTTGGGTGCGACGACCAGCGGAGGGTTGTCCAGATCGGGGCACGCGGCCCGGATGGCCTCGCCGAAAACCTCCTGGAGCCGCTGGTTGATGTTCAACATGGCCTGACTGCAGTGAGTCTTCTCCTCCTGCAGGCCCTGAGGACAGACAGCGGCTTCATCAGCACGATGACGAGGAGGAAGAGGGAAACACACAGGGAGGCTTCCATGAAGAGCAACGGAATGTAAACTAGTGTTAATATTTAAAAAATGTGTTGCAGTGCGTTTTAAAAAGTCTTGTTTCATAAACTACACATTAAAACAAAATGTCAGGATACTGTAAATTAAGTTGCTCATTCCATAAACACTAAAATGATCTTCCTCACACTCGAACACAACACCAGCATTTATACAGAAACAAGTGAGAGCGTTTCTCTGACCCTCTTCAGGATGTTCAGCCGATACTTCAGCTTGTTGTTTTCCTCCCGCAGCTCCTCCAGACGTGCAGATGCGTTCAGGTTCTGTGGGTTTTTCAGACTCTCGATCTCAGCAGAGAGACTCTGGATCTCCCGCTCCTGGATGAAAAAAACATATAACGGATTTCTTAAATGTTTGATCCGGTGTTACTTTCACTTCGTGTCGGGTTCAGAGTCAGAATGAAACCAAAAGATGCCTCGCTGCTGGAATGTGATGCAACAAAGACCCAGATTACAAACACTGAACTCTCATATTACATTACAACTATTCTTTAGATCGTGTTGCTTGAAATTAAATTTATCTTATCCATTCATTTATTGTTACGTCCATAAACCTTAAAGTCACAGATAAAGAAATGTGCTCTTTATAACTGCAGAACTTCAGTAGTTATAATATATAACTTCAAGTTTTCTTCAATATGAAAGTAATTCATGGGCACATTAACAGGAACTGCTGATAGCTAATTAAGCCGACGTTTAATGGCCTAAATGTGAACAAATATACCAAACAGAACATTTGTGACAGGTGGACCAACACAATAAAGTTCATTACTGTTTATTACAGCAGCTGTAACTGCAGCGTGCCGTTATCTGAAACTGAAAACACAATAAAATGTATTCTTCCGTTCGTTCAGGAATCGCTTCGAAAAACAATCTGCTAATATTTCCTATAATCAGACTGCGATGTGCTGTTCTCAGGAAACAGGCCAAGATCTAAATATAAAGATCACATGTCAGTCATCCTAAACAGAAAGTGTCACTCTGGCCCCCGACTCTGAGCGGAAATCTGATCATAAATGAGAGGTGGAGATGTTTATTGCTTCACAGCTCAGTCACTCAGAATGAAACCAAAAGCGGCATTCTTATCAGAAAATGATGCAACAAACATTCAGATTACAAACTGATCATGAGGCTCTAAACTGTAACTGCTGTTTTAAATATATGAAATAAATTTATTAATTGTGTACTATGACAGAATAACCACCCAGGATCTCCTTCAGGACCACTAGAGGGCCCCAACAAGACTTTAACACACAGACAACTGTAACATCATGTTAGTGACAGCTTACTGTACCTGTAATGTGAACCTTTCATTTTTAATTTAACTGATTTCTGAGGCTTGTTCTGTGTCATGTGTCACTCAACGCTTGTACAAACTGTTCTCTATGGAGACCTATTTACTCGCACAAAACCTCATTTAAATATCAGCGTATTAAATTCCTCTAAGAGTTTATTTTGTATTTTCTTCACTATTACATTGATTGTCAATACAGTCGCACATCCACACATTATTCTTGTAAATTCGGCATCAAAATACGATCTCAAGTTACAACACAACGATTTGTATCAGGTAAACACTCCTGACAGCAACTGTCCTTCACCGCTTATGTGGCGTCAGAAAATAGTCAACGACATGATGAATGGCAGAAGACAGCAAATGTTAAAGTTACATTTTTTAGGGAAACGAGTGAGGTTTTGGACAAGATTTAATACCCGAACATGACACTGGTGAAAACTTTCTCGACAGATATTTTCCAATTAGATCGGTCATGTTGGTATTTATACCAACAAGCAGAAATATTATAAATTAGAAGTTTGTTTAACGGGTTTTGGCGCTGCGCCTGCTTCTGAACACCGGTGTGTAGCTCGTCTGTCTGACACCGGTACACACACACATTTAGCCTGTTAGCTAACATTAGCTACATCCTCACAACCGGCCGCTCACCTGCTGCTGCAGTCGGGCTGTGTACTCGGTCACTGGGTCTCCCATCTCTGTGAAACACCGGAGAGCAACTCTTCTGTCGGCTGGATGTGGACACTCGTGGCTGATGAAACAAACTGAGGCAGGAGGAAGAAGTCCACAACTTTCTAGTGCACTTCCGGTACTCGGTACGACTTCTTCTTCGTGTGTTTAAAAGGCGGAGCGTCAGGTGTTTACCGCCACCTTCTGTGAGTCTGTAGAACGGCTTTAAAGCGCCTTTACTTCACTACTGTAGTGAAATACACAGGTCATATAAAAATATTATACTTTTGCACTTAATTCATTCAATGGTTATAATTACCTGCTGTTTCCTTGTTTACAATTTACATTTTAAATGAAAAAGAATACCGAAACTTGAGATGAAACAAGTGGTTTCCAAGTGCCAAAATAAATAAAAAGACATTTTATAGGATGATATGAAAAATGATAAATACGTACCCCTAATTCATAATTTATTCATTTTTAAACATGTGTATTTATTTCTGTTTTATTTTCCCCTGAAATAAAATATAAAGACAACCAACATATTTATCACCAATAAAACTAATTTGACAGCCATAACTATTTTTAAATGAACATTTTACTTTAAATCAACTAAATAACATGACAGTCTTATGATATAACACACATCGTTAGAGATTTAATCAGATTCCAGTGTTTTTTAGGACTAAGACTGCAAAATAAAATAAATAAAATGCGTGTGTAAAATAACCTTATAACTGTTATTTTTATCAATTTTTCTATTTTTTTCTGTATTATTTTCACTTTCAAATAAAATAAACAGTTTGTTCACTGTCAAAAATCTTTTTTTTTTCCTGAAAAAGGAAAATGTGAAACAAATTATCACTGAGATAAATAAAAGAACAATAAAATAACCAACAAAACACATGAAAATAGAAGAGAAGAACTTTTTTTTATTTGTTGTGAAACTACAAAACATATTGTTTGTTTGGTATTTTTTTGTGCTGGTGAAATATTTACAACTCTGGTCGACAGTACAGTGTCTGAGAATAAAATTCACAGCTTTTCGGGACTCTCGCGATAAAAATAAAATAACAAAAAAAAACAAAAAAAAAAACAGGAAAAGCACACCCAAATCACAAAGTGCAATAAATACATGCTGTATGTTTCTCATAGCCGCCTCCAAACACATTACCAGGTTCATCACCAGTCGTAATACAAACAGATTCATTAGAACATAAAAAAAATCAAATGAGGAAAAAAAAAAAATGCACTTGAACTTCAGAAAACAAACAGAATTATAACACAACCTACATGATGAAAAAACATAATTATTTGAGACTAACAGCATTTGTTTTTCTCTGAATGATCGTGATTCTCGTAGTAAAAACCTACATTCCTTCATCCAGATGTTGTTACGTATAAACGAGTCATCTTGATTTTCGAGGTTAAACAACATTCGGTCGATCACGACAAAGTTCACTTTAAAACAGACGGTGCTCTCCTTCTCAGACTACCCGAGTCCTATATTCTCTGACGGCTACTCGCTCTACAAACAAACGGTCCACATTAGGAAAATCAATGCAAACGTTTCTCTACGTTAACAGCTTCGTTCGGATCAGACGACGACGGCGGTGGCCGAGTTTAAGACAACGAAAAGAAAGAAAGAAACAAAATGTTGCTCTCTGCAGGCACATCCTCTCACGTAACTCCAAAGGCTTTCATTAATTTCACAGTGTTCCTGCTCCAGTAAAACCCTCGGGCCCGTCAGAGTGCACGGCCGCGTCCACACCGCAGGAACGCATCATCCTGACCTCAGTCTGAACAGTCGGATCAGAGTTCACACGAGTTTTATGTCCTGTCAGTTTATCGTGACGATGGAGGAAGTGAGTCGCCGAGACGAGAACACCGTCTTCATCCTGTCGCCTGGTGACAGAAGCCCGGAGACGCCAGGAGTGGAAATCAACTTTTGGGGATCCATTTTCTCAAGTCTGAGCTCAGGATTTAGGAGCAGCAGGAATATAATAATATCTAAAGGTCATAGGTTCCCAATAAAGTCCTACAGTTTGTTTTCTTTTATGTGGGAATTCTTTTTTTTGACATTTGAAAAAGAAAAACAAACAAAATGTCACGACAACATTTCCAATTTTCTTTTTTTCACTCGGGAAAAAGTTTTGGCAACTGAACGTTTTCTTAAATTAATGAATCAATTTATTCTACATATTATTATAGCATTCTTGGACACTTGTGTTTCCACCAGGTTTGAGCCGAAGCTTTGTAATAAAGGATCAATGTCGGTCGTTCAATAACACACAAGGTCAGGAGTCGTAACAAGATGGCCGATCATACTGATAACCTGCCATCATTTGTTCAGTTATTCCAGATATTTGTTGAGATTACTGCGTTTTTAACTATTTGGACCATTTGTTTGTGTAGTTCAGGTGTTTAATCTTTGGTATTGATCTTTTATTGCGACTGTTCAGACTGATAATCGATCACAATCGAACGTTTCCTTCCTGCATTGTGAGCGCGGTGTCAGAGTGAACGTCCTCGCAGCGTTCGACTCAGTTTCCATCAATCATCACCTGTTTTTATCTTTTCCCAGACAAAAGGATGAAGAGCCGCTGTCGCGTTTGTGTGATTATCATTATTATGTGTTTGTGGGATATTTAATATTCTTATAGACACAAAATAAAAGAATATTCCTACTTCTACCTGAATGTGTGGTGACCGTCTTTCTTTCTCCGTTGGTGGATTTGAGACATTTACAGTATTTTATCATCAGGAAACAAAATGTTGATTTCATTTTTTGGGACTTTTTGGAGCCCACTGAAGGATCGGAGGGTGAAAGTAGGAACAGGAAGTGGAGACAGACTTCTTCTGTTGGTCTTGAACATACAGACACCAAAAGGAAACAAACTACAGTCCGAGCTGAGCTGCTGTTTGTCTACAAACAGTTAAAAAACAGGGAAACACCTGGAATGACAGCAGCGGTCCGGTTTGTATCGGCTACATTCTCGGGAATGGAAACATGGTTTGTTGAAGGTTTTGTGCCACTTGATCCAAAGCACCTAACAGATACGCAACGTTGAGCACGGTGACCCAGCAAGAAGTGACGACGCCACAGAGACGACGTGAGGAACTGATTTTGTAACGTTTACACAGATAAAAATCCATGTTTTCGTCCTCTGCTTCACTCCGTCTTCTCTGTATTTCATCTTTTTCATGTTCTGATCTGTTGCTCTGCATTAACTTTAATACACTGAGCTGTTCACTCTGTCAGAGGTTCAAACGTTTCTCAGATTTTTCTTATAGTTTCTTTCTGTTTGACATTTTTTCCACCATTGATTTTCCTTGTTTTCAATCTGTGATCCTCAAAATACGGAATTATTTTGTGTCCAACAGGTGTAATTCAGTCTGATTCTGCATCATTTACTACATTTTCCTTCATATTCCTCAGTAAGTGTGGTTTAGTTGCAGATGTTTCTGCTGTGTTTATTTTATGTACTGCGTCATTAGTGACATCTCAGGCTGGTTTAAACTCAAACTGTCATTTTTTTCAACAGGTAATTCAACGTTAATCAAAGATTTGAATTTAATCAGATATAAAAGCATCAAACATGCATTTTAGATGAATCAGATGTTTGCACTTCGAAATAACAATAATGGGATTTAATAAGTATCTAGTTATGCACCTCAGTGATGAACCAGGACTAATAAATAAGCTTGATTCTTGATCTATCTTTTCATTTTAGAGTTTTATATCCTTCCTGTTTTCTTTTGAGAGAGTTTTGAGTTGATAATGACTCCAGACAGATAACAGTGCCGCCACAAGTCGTGATCTCTTCTGTACGTCTTTAATATGCAGCTCGTAATCAGAATTTAGTTATTTATTCATTTTGCTGCCGATTTCTTTATTTCCCTGACCTTTGTGTGATCGGCTCACAAACGTCCCCATGCAGATAAAAGCTCCTGAGTTCTTCTTTATAGGGAAGAAAAATAATAAGACACAAATGCAATCTGTTCCATCTGTGCTTCACTTGAACCTCAGAGTATATTCACTGCTGGATTTCTCTCTGTATGATAAATCGACTTAGAAATATCTCAACACGCCCAGGTCGTTCAGGTCGTCTACACGAGCGCAGCATCATTTAAAACATCATCACGTACACACAAAGAGATTCAGAGAGAAGTTTCTGCTTTAACGCAGGTGGAAAAAAAAACACAAGCACCAAGGACAACTTCTCCAACCTCCAGGTCAAAACACAAAGAGCCAGTAAACAAGAGACGAGCCGGAGTCGAAGTCTGCTGCTGATTTATCAGTCCAGTTGCCTTGGAAACGACATCAGACGTCAGTAAATCTCCATTGAGCTGAATGTAAATCACAACACGGGAGAACAGACGCTGAACTGACTCCTTACGGCTTTCTGCACTTCAACAACAAGAGAAAAATACTCGTTCGCTTCTGGTTTCTCATCGAGGTCACGGAGCAAAGTTTGTGTTATCTATAGATTTATGGCATCCGGGGCAGAAGTGAGCATCTTATGAACTTTAGTGTTTTACTCTGTAATAAAATAACCTCAAGAGAAAACAACCTCCGCACAATTCTAACCTTTAACCAGCACTATGCAGAACTTTCAAGGAAAAGTGACATTAACATGTAAAATATTGATATTTATTATATCATCCTCTTGTGTTTTGGATGTCGCTATATTGCCGTTAAGGCTGCATTACAGTAAAGTGAGAAAATAACTTAGAATGTAGGTATAACATTTGCCGAATTAACAAAAAAAGCCACATTAATTAAGAATTTATCAGAGACTGTTTCACAAAGTTTATAAAGTTTCTCTTAACTCAACAACTCACTAAATTTAGTGATTTTTAAAGGGAGTCAGGGGAATTTCTCCGCAGGCAACAAGGAAGCAGTTTATATTGTTACTGTGTTTGTCTGCATCAATAAAATGACGTCTTCCTCGACACATTTTGAGTAAATGGTGCAATCAGACGAAACAGTGTGTTCGTGCAGGTTAGACACGCTTTATGGACACAAGAGCAGACGGCCGGTACAAGCCGACACTTTTCACAAGGAAATAAACAACTTTATCTTTTGCATTTAATGCTGAATTTACAAGACAGTACGAATGATTAAGAATTTGCCAGAGCTGTATCGCAAAGTTTTTAAGTTGCTCCTCAAGCAGTTGAAGAGGATTAGAATTGTGGATTTTTCTAAGGGAGTCTGGTGATATCAAGAGACCCTTTTTTACATTATTAAAAATGTCAAGATAAAATGTAAGTGATGAGAAGAAACAAATGTGATATGTTCAGTTCTGCTGGGGCACCATGCTAACATGCTAACATGCTAACATCCAGTTCTCAGATGTGTATCCAGTTACAGAGCGGAAACAGACGGAAATGAAGACGATAAAAACTGAGCGTTCAAATGTCATCAGGGCAGAAAATGTCTTAGCCAGCCAATCAGAGTGAAGACGAGGAGCCTCGAGGAGCTGCTGTCGTCCTATTGGCTGGTCCGGGTGATGGTGGAGGAGGGGGAGGGGCATTTAGTCACTTCCTTTTAGTCATACAATCAGTAAGAAGTTCACAGTCATCAAAATACATTTGATCTTCACATCTGTGTGTGTTTCAACAATCAACAATCGTTCCATCGCGAGGCAAAGGCTTTTGGATTCGTTTTGTTTTTAACTTTCCAAAAACCCACATCAAGTTCTTTTTTTTTAATTCATTTATTTATCTATTTATTTTAAACGTTTACCTCAAGTTTCTTAAAGTGCAGACTATCCGAACAACTACCTGAGTGTTAGTGAGAGTTAGTGCTGTTCCTACGCGAGTGTCGACTGTGTGCGACTTCAGAAAACGCTCTTGAATAATCGGATCCAGTTCATGTAGTGATGTTCAGTAAAGCTCCAGTTTTTCCTCTCGGGTTCTTGTATCGTGTGCGACTCAAACAATCTGCGTGCTGATGATGCTTATGTACAACCATCTGTGCTGTCAATGTCGTATACGGCAGATGTTTGTCTGCGCAGAAAGTTCTTAAAAAAAAAACACTTATCGACGGTCAATATTAAATATCTCTTAAATGTAGATATTTGTTTTATTTTTCTGTAGTACCTTTGATTCTTCTGTGTTGTGTTGTGCTATCAATATACATTTATATTTTTTTTTGTCCAAATGTGTCATATTTAGTACAAAACTGCTTGTATGCACACGTGCAGCTGTGTGACTTTGTGCTGGAATGATTTAAAACACCTAAGAGCCTATAAACAGCCTGTTAGTAACAGAGACACAATAAACAGAGTGGAAGAGAGAGAGAGAGAGAGAGAGAGAGAGAGGTGAAGTAATAAAAACAAAAAGCTCTAGCAGTGCTATCACTAATTTACAAACAAAACACTATCCACATTAGAAATGCCGAGCTCTTTAAAAATGTGTTGCTTCTTCACGGTTTTGAGTGTTTGTTTCTTTCTACTTAACATATTATTATTATTATCATCATCATTATGTAAAATTCTTCATGACACCGCCAAACGTTTGCTTCATGTGTGTTTGAGAACAGCAGGTTAAGACTCAGGAGGGGAAATACTTTGAAATGCTTCTCTACACGTCGTCGGCCGGCAGGTCGGGGATGCTGGACTTTGCTCGTGTGAAGAAGGCCATCTTCTCTCTGAAAACACACAGGAAACACATCAGTGTGCTGAAAACAATGAGTTCTTTCATGTAAAGAGACCAAAGTGTTGGTTTCAATCATAAAAAATGTCTACTACTGTTTTTTTCCCCTGACAAAGACGAGAAAATGACAAGACTGTTTCAGCTGCCAGGGAAGCTAACACTGATGTTAGCCTGTTAGCTCTAAATATCTCAGATCATTAATAAATGGATATTCAGGGGCTCCTCGTCTGTTGTCTCTCCCACCTGAAGGTCTGGACCTCGGGGACCTCCTTTCTGCTCTGGCCCCTGATTTTGTGGACGTCCTTCGCTGCTGCCCTCATCATCTTCTCCACTCGTTTCTCCTGCAGCTGCTCCTCACGAGTCTAAAAATAACCACAGAGAAGTTGAAGCAACTCTCTGATGCACAGAGGTGAAAACTCAGCAGGAGGACGGCCGCTCACCTGTTTCTCGGCTTGTTTCAGGAGGAGCCGGAAGCGTTCGTCTTCTTGGACCCAGGCCGGCAGCTCTCTCTGGCCTTGCTGCCTCGCCGTCTCCAGCTGCGTCTTCAGCTCCCGTAGCACCCGAAGCTCCTGCGTCAGCCGGGCCTGCCGCGTCCGAGACACCTGCAGGTCCAGCTCCAGGTCCAGGGACGTCCGCAGGAGACCGTCCAGACCTTTAACCTGCACAGGAGGCTGTAGGGAGGACACAGTTATACACTGCTGTTATTTTCATTATCAGTTAATCTACAGAGCTATACAGCATCAGAAACTTCTGAAAAGGGCCTTAATGTCACCTCAGTGTGCAGTTAACGCTCACCAGCATGTACTGTGTGTATATAAATCAAACCCCAGGAGGGACACTGGAAGAGATTCTGCTTCCTGCCTTTAAATTAACAGATGCTGGCAAATGTCAAAGCTGCATTAAACATTCAGACGTTTATTAAATATTAAGAGTCACTTCACTGAGAGTGGTTGGGAGGTTTTAAGACTCAAAAAATGCAAATGGATTCCCCGACTCTCTCTCTAGAGAACAGAGACGACAGTTAATGTGGTCGGTAAACCTGTAGGTTTAACATCACTGTTAAACTGTCAGGAAGCAGGAGGATGAGAGGAGATATACAGCAGATAATAGAAGCTGGAACAGAGTCAAACCGCTGGAGAGAAGCACGCTGAGATATACTGCTGAGTGTCAAGACGCTGCTTCATCTTCCACGCCACAAAACTGACTCATGTTTGTCATTCCAACTAAAAATACTGGATAAAAACATCAGACAGAAACTGCTCAGGGGTATAAAAAACATCAGAATTAGGAAATATACACAGATAAAATTCTAGTTGATGAGACACGTACAACTGCTGATATAAAATGATCACAGATGGATGTTTATACCTGATATCTTTCTAGATTTCTTATAGTAAGGAATCATGATGTATTGAAGTGAATTGCATTCTTGTGTTGGTCAGGATGCTCGAACACGTACAAAAACTTTACACACTGATGTTTCTTATAACTAATGTAAATGCAGGTATAACAATATGTCACAAACTGAGTCTGCCAGGCTCCAAATGTGGGTGTTTTTCCCGTTTGGTGAGATAAATCTCTGCTGCACTGTAAGTTTGTACGAATATCATTTAATAAGAAACTACGCGGAACGTCTCGGACGCATTTTATCTCCATAAATTCATCCATGTGTCTCTCCTCTCCTGACGCACTCAGAGGAACTTCATGCCTTAAACTCTGAATGCTTCAGTGCTTTGAACATTAAAGGTGCTCTGACCGGGACGTCATGGTGCCTTCGTGGTGCACCTCATTAACTCAGAAATCGATAATCACATGACCACGAAGGTCGTGGCTGAGAGACGCTGAGAGACGGATCAGGAGACAGAAGTGAAGTTTGTACCTTCTTCATGCGCATGCTGCGTCTCTCAGAGGCGTTTCTGACAAACGGAGACTTCTTGGAGAGCGTGGAGCTGTCGCTGTCACTGCGGTTTATCTGAACGACCAAAAACAGCAGAGAGTCAAACATCAGTTCACAAACCTCACTGAATATTTATCAAATCTTTAATAGATGTTTCATAGAGTGTCAGTTACCCTGCAGATGTACTGGCTCTGAGGTCCCGGGGAGAACGTCTTGGAGCGGATGATGGTGTTCCCTCTCATGAAGGGGATCTGCTGGTGGACGTCCGGGCGGCGCTCCTTCGGTCGAACCACCGAGCCGTGGTGGGACGGCAGGTTGTCCATGCTCGTCTCCTTGTTGACCTGCACAAAGAGAATGAGGCGATGAAAAGTTTTTCAAAGATCTGCTTTAACCAACAACCAACAGTTTAACTCTGTAAGAGATGAAAGCAGGAAAGGGGTGAAGAAGAAAGAGCAGAAAAGAAATACACTGAACGACTCAATTACAGCCTTTTTACTGCCCCAGTGGGTGTATTTTCCTTGTGCCTGATGGATTATTCTCCGTATGATTGTTAAACGTCTGTGAAAGATGTTCTACAGGACTGACATCGAAACCTGACACCCCTCCTTTTTTTAATACAACATTTTCTTTACATTTTTATTGCTTGTAGCTGCACTGAAATATGTTTATTTCTTTCCAAGTCAACCAAGGAAAGAAGAAATCCAATATAACACAACACCTACACCAAACACTTCTCCTCTGTCATCATCATTAATCAGAAGAAAATCCCTCGAGTTACCTTTTCTGTGATGGATGCTGCTGCTGCTGCTGCTGCTGCTGCAGGATGAGGAGGAGGAGGTGGAGGAGGAGGAGGAGGTTTGGTCACCTTCTTGTCCTCCTCCTCATCTCCTTCCCATTGGCTGCTCTCAGGGTAAAACTCGC
The DNA here is from genome assembly GCA_903131615.1 of Diplodus sargus. Taxonomy (NCBI): domain Eukaryota; kingdom Metazoa; phylum Chordata; class Actinopteri; order Spariformes; family Sparidae; genus Diplodus; species Diplodus sargus. The sequence goes on along the minus strand of CAEMYA010000585.1, from coordinate 387,891 downwards.
CCTCCTCCTCCAGAGGCCCCTCCTCTTCCTCGCCGTTTCCATCCTCGTCATCAAACAAGTCGTCCTCCAGAGGGTCGCCATGCCTGACGATGGAAACGCAGTCAGAGGACGGACTCCATACTTTTCTGTTTACTCATTCTCATTCGTGTCTGACTGAAGTTCAGAAATGCTGTTTGGCTGCTTGTGATTGGACAGAATTTAACATCTGAGAGGTTTTGCTTCTCTTGTTAAATAAAAAAAGGGTTTCACTGATTACTGTAATCTAAATGTCCCTTCTGTCTACCGACCCATCGCTGTAACGACAGAGTACGTCACACTGACGCTAAATTATTGGTCTGTCTGTCTGTGTATGTGTGTGTGTGTGTGTGTGTGTGTGTGTGTGTGTGTGTGTGCGTGTGTGTGTGTGTGTGTGTGTGTGCGTGCGTGCGTGCGTGCGTGTGTATGTGTGTGTGTGTGCATTGAGGGCACTATAACCTCAGGGCACCTGGGGACTGTTGGAGGACAGAGGGAGGAGGAAAGGTGTTACTTAAAGAAGGGGGAGGTGTATCTGAAATTTAAGCAGCTGTATTTACAGTGTGAACCTGCCGGGTGACATTCTGTCTCTGTGTGTTTGTCTGCGGTTGAAAGCTTTGTTTACCAGATGTTCTTCTAGATGTTAAAGCTTAATTTGAAAACCAACTAGTAGCTGTAAATAAATGTAGTGAAGCAAAAAGTAAAACACTTGCTTCTGAAATGTAGTGAAGGAGAAGTATTGAGTAGCACAAATGTATATTCAAGTAAAGTACCTCAAATGTACATTTTCTTAAGTTACGTTCCAGCACCGAGTGTGTTAAACATGTACGTCACTCGTCCTTTGACAAATTAATACAGTGAGTGAAACTGTCATCTAATTCAAACAGAGCTGCAGTCAGTAAACAGTGACGCAGCATGTTAATAAATTAAAATGACACGCCGTGTGATGATGTACGATGAAGATCTAGAATCGTAAAATAACTCGAAAAGAGAAGTAATGGAAGAGGATCATAAATACAATAAGGTCAAAAACAGATGGAGACCGACTCACCACTCGTCATCGTCTGGAGCGCCGATTGTGGAAACACTGGAGATCACTGGAGTCTGAAACACACACACACACACACACACACACACACACACACACACACACACACACACACACACACACACACACACACACACACACACACACACACACACAAACATGTTTAAATAACTTTCAAACAACTGAACTTCTGTTGTCGTGTAGGTTGATTATGTTTCTGTGTTTGTGAATTATTTACTGGCCCGACTGTTTTATAGAAGATGCTTCAGCGCCTGAAAACTATTAAATAAACATCTATAACACTTTAAAATGAATTTATCATCGATTCAGTGATTTCTATCATTGATTTCTGCAGACAAACCTGCATGAAACTCTTTTTTTTTTTGTTTAATAATCAACAACTTACAGGTGGAAAACAACCACAAGCAGACAGAAAACTTAACTGAGAATAGATTAAGATTAAAGATGTTAAAACAATGTTTTCTATATTTTCTTAATAATAACTACTCTATCATTTTTATTAACATCACACTGCATTAAATCTTCTGCATCCAAATATGTTCATAATGATCATCACAGACACGTGTCACTATCATCTGTACTGTTTTACCTTTTTGACACATTTCTTCCTGAATCCAAACTATTTTTCTACCTAACTAACTTTCTAAACATCCACTGAAGCTTTCATTCAATGAGCACAAATATTTGAGAGTTATGAATCTCTGGTTCAATAAAAGACCTCACTAGTAACACGCAGCAGCAGGTTGACTGGATACTTCTTTAAAGTAAAGTTTCTGAGGTGTGTTCGCAGCGTCTGGATGTCACTCTGAAAGTCAGTGTGGGCTCATACTGTATGAGTGTGTCTGTACCCTGTCAGAGCTGCCGGCTGCTCGGCTCTCCTTGTCCTTGTTGTTCATCTCGGGCATGTAGGCACGGCTCAGCAGGTTGTACCACTTAGTGCATCTCTCCTCCGAACAGCTGACATCAGCCAGACTGATCTGGGCTCCCGCCTGGAGGAGGAGGACGGGGGGTCGAGAGAGGAGGAGGAGGAGGAGAGAGGAAAGATGGAGGTGTGTTAACAGAATAACTCTACAGCTCATTAAAAACATGAACATAGCAATAATTTGAAACATGTTTTCTTCTTTGAAAGAAGTCTTCCACCAACCAGACACTCTTCGTGGCCCGACTTGCTGGTGACGCAGACGTCGACCCTCAGTGTCTTCTGCCGCAGTGCACTGTGGGATATCTGCATGCCGAACACCTCGTTGACCTCCACGACGTCCTGCGGCAGAGAGCCGCGTGTCCGGAACAGGCAGCGTGTTGCCTCCACGCAGGGCAGCACCGCCGAACGCACGTACCTGCAGGAGAATCAGGTGAGAGTGTCACCACGAGGCTGTTTGGTCACATGACGCATCACATCTGAATTTAAAGGTTGATAAGTCAAACGCTGGTCCCTTGTCTGAAAATACTGTATTTTGTATTTGTGTAACTTGCTGCTTGTAAAGACTTGATGATTATTTGTATTCAGTTCTAAGTTATTTGTGCCACTTCTCCCCGTGTTAACACAACGAGATCAAGTAAATAAAGTTTCCCTCCTACACGAGCAAACAGACACTGTGCATGCAAAGCAGCAAAAGGCCCCTGAGGGAAAGTAAACACTTCACTCTTTATCTGTAACACACAGTGATGACCAGTCTTGAATATTCAAACTGCTTGTTTATATAACGATTCTGTTCCTTATCGGTACCTGCAGATTTGCATCTTGTTCTCTTGTTTTAGAAGGTACTGCACCTTGATCACTCAGTAAAGTCGCAGATAAAAAGCAGAGGGAAGAAGACGTACATTTTCTGGTCAGCTGGCAGACAGAGGGCGCTGCAGTTGGACAGCTGCATGACGGAGATGGTGAAGCGTTGGTCTCTGGACTCGTAACGGAAGCCGAGCTGCACCTGGGAGCAGCCCAGCGCCAAGCGCTCCTCGTAGGAGCCCAGCAGGAGGTCTGGAGGAAGGCCCGGCCTGGAGGAACCACAAACACACACACACGCTTACTTAGAAACAAAATGTCATGTAAAATAAGACTGTAAATGTTTATTTTTTACAGGGAAAAATGTGGGACAGCGATTTAACATCATCACTAAAGTATACTATTTTTACCCGAGACCATTGACAGTTGTATTGCAGCTTTGGTCTCAGTTTCAGAACCATTTCAACTCCCTTAAACTTATGACAATACCTCCAAAATATCATAATTTGACAATTAAACTGTAGAGGCTGTTAAATCCTGGCCGTTCACCTCATAAAATGTACTGTGGATCGTACCTGCGCTCTGAGGGCTCGTACACGCCGCTGTCACCAGCCACAGACTCGTCCGACACAGCTGAGGTCACGCCCATCTTCTTTGGCCCCGCCCCCGTTCCTCGCAGCTGTGGAGCCGAGTCTGAAGACAACAGGAAGAAGTTAAACGTGGTTGAGATATGGTTTCATTTAGAAAGGATTGGAGCCGAGGACGTCAGGATGTGAGAGACGAACTAACACACTGTTAGCTTAACCATTTGTTGACAATAACAGAGATATAGAAAAAAGGCGACACTTGGTCCAAAACAACTTAATCTGAATCCTCATCATTACATTAAAAGACTGACTAATAACACGATGTTGAAGATTTAAGAGAAAATTACAAGACATCTTATGATATCAAAGAAATAAAATTAAATAAGTTGGTAAATGTTTTTTTAAGCTGAAGGAGAATACATACACTGTCTGAATGTGCCTGTGTGTGTGTGTGTGTGTGTGTGTATGTGTGTGGTTTTCTGTCCATGCGTGTGAATTGAAGCATTTAAAAGGGAATGAATAGTTTCAGATAGTCAGCGGAGGACACCTTGAATTTCTCGTAAAGAAAAGAAAACGCTCTCCAGACACAGCGAGGACAGAAGTCTGATTAAAAACCTTCATTTAGTCGTGCATATTGACTCAACCTTCAGCACAGTCGTATATGCAGAACTTCTAACAGACTGAAGACCCTGAATGTCTAAAAGAGACGATCAAAGAGTGGTGAGCCCAAGGAAAACAGATTTGTAACTCACCACTTCAGTGCAGCTGGCACTGATCAAACCCTCCGTCAACACTTCACACATAGAATGTGTTTGTTTAGTGCTATGAGATGTAATTACGTTATCTTGGTGAGGTCTACAGTGTAAACACAAGACAGCCTGTGTAGAAGAGAAGAGGCAGCCTGTGAGGGAGAACATCCTCCTGAACACCTGTGTTCAGAAGGATGAACACACCTGTGTTCAGGAGGAGCAGCATTTGTGTTTTCTACAGGTGTAGGTGATGAAATATGACCCGGGAAGTCCGATATGAAGACCGATTCAAAGACAGCGAACTAGACTTAATACTCTTTTGTTCACACAGCAGCATCTTGTAGAATCAGCACAATGCTGAACGGTACACGGTTAAAAACAATCTACCTTTGTGTGACTGGATGACGTCACGTGAGCTGCCAACAAACTGGTGTGACTGAATAACAGAAGGGGGGCAGTAGTGTCAGTGCTGATGTGAACCCAGCCTGCCTGCACAGAGTCTGAGTCTGGCAGCAGGGATGGAGAGTGAACAGGAAACCAGACACCACGTCCACCTTTCACCTGAGGCTGCGACAGCAACCTGAGTCATGTTCAGCTGCAGTGAGCTCTGCTCACACTTCAGCTGACCGTTACTACGCGTCGGCTTTAACTCGTTTTATGGATGCAACAAATCGAGACGCAACGCGAGAGAAACACCGCAGTTGCAGACGGCGTTTTGAAAATGTCCAGTTGATGAATGAGGGTCTTAAAGGACTGTTCGATTTCACAGGAAGGAGGTTTCAACCACTAGCTCCTTGTTACTCTGTTCTGAGGGTGGAGGAGACACAGAAATAAAAAGTAAAAACAGAAATAAACATCGATAAATCCACTCATTTAAAAAACGTCCTTGTAACACTCATTACTGCAGAACTTCCCTGAGAATCTTCATGTTTTAAAGTTTTCTCCAGTATCACAGTAATCCTGTGATAGTTGTACATCCACAGTTACACTAGCAAGGACAACTGCTAATAGCTAACTCGGCAAACTTTTAATGTGTCGCTTCTTCTGTTCTGTGAGTTTGCTATGATATAAAACAGAGAGCGTCCTCACACTTACGATGCCGAAACCAGAAATTTAACAATCACGACCAAAGCTTCATCCATTTTGTGTCAATCTACTCGTGTCTTTTATTTAAATTTTTACTTCACGTCAATTCAATTAATCTCATGATTACTTTGTACTACTGTATGTTGACCTTGATACAATCCACTCCGACGACGACCCAGCAGCTGTAATATAACGCCTCTCTAACCTTCACCTCCCCTCTCCTCACTGCTCCCACCAGCAGTCAGGTTTCACACACACTATTACATTTCTCCTCACACACACACACACACACACACAGGTGGAGGAGGAGGAGGTTTCCTGCTCTCCAATAAAGTTGGAGTGTTTTCTGTGACACCTAGTGTAACACAGATGAAGGTGTTACATCACCAGCATCTCTGCCGTCTCCTCGCTCTCTTATTGCAGCTCATTTAATTGCAGATAATTCATCACGATTATCGTTCTCGTGTTATTAACTGGGATTATGATTCGAGACGTTATCGCGCAGCCCTCCTGAGTTATTATGCAAACAGTTTTACTGCCGTTGAGACGAACCATGATTGCTGTGAGGATAAGAGACTCTCAGTCAGTCACAGAATGACAAGTCAGAATATGGTGTGATATTTTGTTGTTGGTCTTTTTGCAGTGAAGATTGTGATGATGAGTGATGATGAAAACAGAATGAATGAAGCTTCCTGTTTACCTTTGACCTCCTCGCCGAGCGTGTTCTTGTGGTTCTGCTTCTCCTCCAGACCCCTGGGACCCCTGTGCTCCTCCTGCAGCTGCTCTTGAGAGTCCAGGCTGAGCTCAAGTTCTGCCAGCCTGCTTTGGAGTTCTAGGTCCAGGCTCAACCCGCCTGGTCCCGTCTGGCCTGCAAATGTCTCTCCAGACAGGAAACTAGTGTCTGTGACCAGCGGCGAGCACGGCGGCGACAGTGAGGAAAGAGACGACCGTGGGGATAAAGAGCTCATGGAGCGTGGGGTTTCTGACAGCCTGAGCGCCTGAATCCTGGAGGACTCCACTCCTCCTCCTGCACCTCCACCAGCAGAACACGCCGCGTCACCTCCCACCCCACCCGCTTTGGCCTCAGGCCTCCCAGCGTCCCTCCCTCCGCTGCCCGTCACCACTTCGTGTTCATGTATGGTGGTGATGGAGCTAGAGGGGCGGTAGCCTCCCTGGCCGCCCTCCTGCAGGAGGCTGTCCAGCTTGTTCTGGAAGTCCGGGTCAGCCAGCTCGGGCTGCTCCAGGTAGAGGTCGGTGAAGCTGAGGGAGGAGGTGGAGCCCAGGCTGGAGGTGGTGGCCAGCGAGCCGCGGCTGGACGTTAGAGAGCCTCGACTGCTGCCGGACGAACAGGACAGAGTGCTGGCTGACAGGCTGGAGGAGAGACAAACAGAGAGAGTTATTATCTGATAACAGATCAACACATCACATCTATCAACTAACTGTTATCATGAGTGTTATTAGAATCTCTAATTTTGATACAATACCTTGAAAAATATTGATATTTGATCAAATGTTTGATACCACGAGGAAAAACTGATACAACATAGAGTGCAGAACATTTTAGATTTTTATTAAAAGATGACGATGACAACTTTTGTGTCCTGTATGTTTAGAACAACAACATCTAGGTTAATTTACTCCTGAACACAGCCGATGTGGACGCTGCAGCGGTACGTGTGTCAACAAACTGTCAAAGAGAAGAGAAAGCAAGAAACCGCAGCTGGTACGAGTGTATCATCGTTGGGAAATGAGCAACGAGATCGTTTCAAATATTCAGAATTGATACGAAAATCAATATTAAACATCGGTGGGGCATACATCGATTACACTGATTGCCCACCCCCCTCAATTTCAGTTTGCTTTTTTTCTTTTAATCGATACGAAGTCGGACAACAGACGCTACATTCGCTGCTGCCGTCAGCTTTGCACGGCACCTGTTAATATCCAAGTCTTTTATATTGTTCAACAGTTGGTGTTTCTCCTTGTGGCCAGCAACTAAAAGTGAAATAAACATGAAAAAGATGTCGACCCCTGCACTTCTTTATTACTGGTTGTTGTTAAAACTGCTGACAGAGTTTTTAGAAATGTTTAAAAGATCCCTGAAGAGTCTGTGTTGTGAGAAATCCCTGAAGATCTGTGATGATCGTATCTGCTTTGTTCTGCTATTGTAACCAGTTTGTAAGTTACTTTTTATAAGAGCATGAAAACACTAATTAAAAGCAAATGACAGAAATTACAAGAAGAGGTTAGAGAGGAGACATCCGAGTTAGAGAAAGAAAAACGATGATACTCTGAGAGAAGAAAGCTGAAGATGAAAGTAAAAGAAATCTATAAGGCGAGTGAAGCTGGAAGCAACACTGCAGGCAGACGTGAATTCATCGCTCTGTTGTTTCCTCTCTTCTCGTATTCTGCCCTCCTTTCTTCTCGCTCTTCTTCACTTTTACTGTGTATTGCTGTCAACATGTCAAACATGTTGGAGAAAACATGACTGCAGCCTTCATGACAGATCTTGAATATCTTGTCGACCTCCAGGTGGATGACTGGATGAGTTTTGTGCTTTCAGGATGATTTCAAGGGCCAAACTACTTATAAATCAATCTGCTGACCTGGAAGTGTTCTCATGATCAATCTGTATGAGCCATGTATATATTAATGTAAAGCCCAGTGGGAAGACATTACATATGAGACGAGGAGTATTATAAACTTTTCTTATTAGGCTGTAATTGGACGTCCTCTGGAAGACTTTTTAGTTACTGAGATGTTTTTTTTCTTCTTCATATCTCCCAGCCCAGCAGGAGAGACGTTCACCGCCATTTAAAGTCTTCAAAACAAATTGAGATACTGGAATACACATTAAATATTGAACCCGCGGGACAACTTTCAGGAGGAGAGGAGAGGAGAGTCATTTTCTCCGTCCGTCCTCTGTAGCTGCCTCCTCACACAGTCCTGCCTACGAGCAGCTCTCTAATTAAAGCAGGAGGGCTCGTTAGCGCAGACTGAGAGGAGTTCCTGCCTACCGGGGACACTTTTGATTTCCATCAGACGTGGAGGACGACCGGGCGAACGAGGAGCAGGGAGAGAACCTCGCCCGAGGAGGAGACTGACTGACACCGCTTAACTCGCTTTTAGACTTTACGGATGAACGCTGTTGAACTTAAAAACCAGGACTGTTGAATATTAAACGGTTCTGAAACTCTAACGGCTCTTACAGCCGCCTTGCGTCAGCTTTCATACAAGTGTAATTCCCGAGGATGTTTCGGGGGTTGGGCTGGAAAATTTGATTTGTGGCGAGATTATAACTGAATTCAAAAAAGCTGAGGACGAACAAAATGACTTTCATCTTCAGCAAATGTTTGGTCATTAAAGGTTAAACCCTTCAGAGCTCTGCTCGCTCTCTGATGACTAAATTACTCTTTCTCTGTGAATCATCCGACAGGCGACGACCCTGTAAAAAATCTGTTGGACTAAATGATTAACAAAGTAAATGGCTGGGTAGAAAACAAACGCACTAGTATAATTCATTCAACATTATTGAACATAGTGACGTCGCGAGTGCAACATTAACACAGCTAACCGAAAAGATGGAAAAAGAACTACAGCAATGTTAAGAAAGTTGTTTTAAACAGGACGAGACCAACAAACCTTTTGAGTTGAGTATGTAGTGATGACGCCAGCCGAACCATCTCCTCCAGCTCTCTGACCAGCTTGTTCCTCTTACAGTGAAGTCGCAGCCTGAAAGGAGAAAAATAGCAAGAAATCAAATATTTTAGTTCATTATTTATCCATCAGGTGCAGAGTAATGTTTTCATCTCATCAATTCAATCTGCATCCAGGCTGAACATGAGTCACCTTCACATTTAGAGAATACAAAAAAAAACACTGAACATAATCCTCCGTCTCTGCTGCCGCTGGAGGTGTGAACACTTTACAAAAAAGCGAACAAATCTGACACGACGGCAGCGATGTGTCGGTTATTGTGAGCAGCTGCTTTGTGCTCAGGCGGCGGCGGTGTCACCTGTTTGTAGGAGCTTTGTTGGGAGGTAACCAGTCCACTAACAGCTGCTGCTGTGATCTATGGTTTGAATGGAAACAGGCCAGAGAGGAAGCTTTTGATCAGGTTACAGATGTCTACTGGTGTCTGTGTTCATATCAACTCTGCCTTTTGTTACCGTGTTTCCTGTTTCTATCTTACCAATAGTGCCGAGTGTCAGTTTTTTGATTCTAGCCAAAAAGTGATACAAGTTTATAATTTCTGATTTGTGTAAAATATACAAATCTAAGTTTTTTTTTCTATTTTATTGAGATTTTTATTTTTTGTTCTTGGCAACATCAACTTTGGCTCCTTTGTAAAAAGTTTTGAGGAAAAAAGAAGAAGAATCTCCTTGAACTTTAATCATAATTTAGCTTACTTTTAACATTAAAATTATAATAATGGGCCTTTAGTGGGGGGCGATGACGTGCTGCTGTAAAGTAAAGGAACCCCTGAATTTATAAAAACCGGGGCAAAACGAGAACATCTTCACTAAAACTGAAGGTGGCACAATTGTGGTTTGATATTGATTGTTTCGTATTTTCAAAATCAGATTTGATTAACTGTCCAGCACTTTGTAAAAGCAGCTTCTGTGCTACATTTCACATTTTAAAAAGTCACACCACGTCTACCTGATTAGAGCTCATTTTCAGGACTGTGTGGGTTTTACCAACATCTGCTGTTAGTTTTGTTACAGGTTTTTTTTGTTGTTTTTTTTTTTAAAGAAAAAGGCACTTTTGAAATTTTCATTACAAATTCACACAACGCGAAAGTCTGATTCAGCGCAACACCTGATGACACCTTTAACACCTCCAAAACTAATTACTCAGCTGCGCTCAAGGACTCTGATTCAGAGAAATTAACATCTTCAGAACCTGCACACACTGAATACATACATGTGTGTGTGTGTGTGTGTGTGTGTATAGGTGTGTAGGTGGACGACAAGGAGTTTCTTTTGTGAACTGGCTATGCAGCCTCTCCGGTTTCAGGAACAGGAGACGAGATACAAAGAGAGACTGAGCTCAGGTCGAGTCTGACCTGGACACCGAACAACAAGAGTCCTGTTAGAGGACGAGGGAGAGGGGGAGGAGAGGAGAGGAGGGGAGAGGAGAGGAGGGAGAGGAGAGGAGAGGAGAGGAG
>CAEMYA010000585.1:366033-376866 GCA_903131615.1 Diplodus sargus | reverse complement strand
AAAACAGAGCTGCTGCTGGTTTTTACAGTCGGCTGATGTCAACAGACCTTTTATTTCTGTCATTACCCTTTGGTGTTTTATTTATGCTGAGAGAGAGCAGAATAAAGTAAGTAAGTAAGTAGAAGTCAAATTTGTTGCTGCTGAATGCACAAATGTTCCTTTACTGTACGTAGCCGGAACTTGGCTTCCTTCGTCTGACTAATTTAAACTTCTGAGGCCGAACACGGCTAAGTTATGAACATGTGGTGCAGTGAAGACGACGCTTGGAAGATGCCAGATGAGACAGTTGGTGGTGGCCGTCAGTGGGGAGTCGCCATATGCTGATTTGGCAGAATTTGCTCAACCGTAGCTGACAAAACTAGCTTCTTATTAAAAAAACAGAAACAGGTCCACACATAAGACAGAGGAACTCTTCACAGATCCATTTCATGAGACAGGAGCAAAGAGTGGGACTTGGCTGAAAACATTATTAAGGCCTCGAAGTCTTCTTTCTGATCTCATTAGGAGGATCTGAGATGTATCTAAGATCTACTGTTCTGCGCTGAATGAATATATATTCCCACCTCTCAGTCAGAGCCTTGCTCTGGTTGTCTCGGGCTGCCTGCAGGTCTCTCTCCAGACGTTTCTTCTCTGTTTCCAGCTTCTCTGCATCGTTGGGTTCCAGGCGTTGCCGAGGTCTGACGTACTGCAGCTCCTTCAGCAGCTCCTCCTTCTCGTTGATGAGGATGAGACGGTCTCGCTCCGGGTCCAGCAGCCCCGGCCAAGCCTCGCTGTCCAGTTTGGCGATCTGGACCTCGATGGTGGCGATCCTGAGGAAGCGAGGAGGAAGATGTTAAGTACAGAGATGTGTAGAATGTAGAGGAGCAAACGGAGAGAGACGAAATGTGGATTCAGTTTAATCAACAGCTGACATTAGACTTTACAGATCAACCTGATTAACTCGACCCAGATTCACTAGTCAGCTGGTACGATAACATTATTAACACATACAACAAACAGTTAAATGCATGAGTCCACACATATAAACAGACACACACCTCCTCTTGGCCTCCTCGTACTTCAGACTCAGACGAACCTTCTCTGCCAGCTTGTTGGTGCTCGTCATGAACTAAACACAAACAGCATACAGACACAATGACATGTTGGACACGTTTACACTCAGCAGCTCATTAACTAACTCTCAGACTCTTTACATGAGTACAAGAACCAAGAGAATAACGTAAAATTGTCAAGTAAAGAAGTGATATCAGTGGAGTGGAGACAGATATCTGATTCTACGTGACATTATTAGATTGTTAGATTAGATTGTTGGAGCTGCTCGAGGTGGAGCAGGTTTGAACTACTATATATATATAAAGTTAGCTTGATGGTTCTCAACATAGGGGTCGGCCCCTCCAAAGAGACATCAGGTAAAGCTGAGGGGTCGTCAGATGATAAATGGGAGAGGAAGGAGGAAAAACAAAGTAATCATTTCGTCTAAACACCCAATAGCTGTTTAAAGTACACAAAATTATAAATACAATCAATCAAAACGCAACTAAACAAGACTTACACAAGACTGAGAATCATTCAGTGCCAACTATCAGTCCTCAGCAGTTTTAACAGTCATGCTTTGAACACGGAAAATACAACACAGGGTTTTAATTCGAACACTTCTGATGCTCTGCATCTCTAACGGAAAGCGACAGTTTTTGACAACGTGACAACCATTGTTGAGCGAGACTCAACAATCAGCTATGTTTCTCCAGGAGGAAGAAGAAAAATCGTGCTCAGAGAAAATGAATTTCAATAAAACCCCAACAGATTCTCTTCTGACAGGGTAATGGAAACCCTGACTGCAGTTTGATACCCAGCCTGGCTTTGAAAAGATGATGTCTGGGCATCCATCTTTGTCAGCTCTCGAGGGAATCTGTCCCGAAATCCTGCTGTCACCAGTTTTTGCTACATTGAATTTAATGCTGACTGAAGCGATGTCTTGTGAACACCAAGACCTTTCCTGTCACTGAAACAGAGCCCTGCCCTGGACTCACCTCAGCGGGGATGTCGGTCTGGGAGCCGGCGTCGGAGTAGAGCCGAGGGATGGACAGCTCTGAGTTGGCGAGCGAGGGGCTGCTGCCCCACAGCTCCTGCTGGGAGCCCGAGTCCAGCTGGAAACCGTCCTTCAATATAGCCAGTTTCTGCATGAACAGGAGAGACAAACCGGAGATTACATGAATGAAAACATGATCTGCAGGGAGAAACTGGGACACTGACGCAGGAAAATACACTGAGAGTAAAAATAGGATGTGATTAAGGACAGTGAAAGAGTGAGAATGATCAGCAACCGTGAAATACTGTAATAAGAGAGTGAGACTGAACACAGCGAGGATCAACTTCTATATCAACAGCACTTTTATTATTCCTGATTAAACATTTTATCTTCTTTAATTTCGTCATCTACAATCTGACGCTTCTCTGACTCATGTTATAAAGTCATCAAACAGCATCTGTGAAGAGACAAAACTGTGAAATGTAAAAGACGACCTCCTCTGTGTTCGTCAGCATGTCGCCCCCCCGTGAGTTACAGCGACGGCTGCAGCAGAGATCCTTTCATCTTTACAGTCATGAATGAATATCTTATACGACCTGCGGTTGGTTTTGAAGCCTGCTGTGGAATGCACCTTATCTTTCCCCTCTCAGACGAGGCAGGGAACGAACAAAACAACTCTTTGACGACAGTAATGTTGTTGTATTTTGAAGATGAGGGTCTCAACTCGCTGTCAGATTTCATTACCTATAAATCACCCGATCAATAAAACTCTGTGCTCATCATAGCCACGTTTCCCGAATCAGTCAACATATAAGATTTTACCATCACTCCCATTCTATCTGCTCCGGAATGTTTCCTGTCTCTTTATCTTTGAACCTTCTTAATTAGTTAGAAAAGAGCAGAAAACGTCTGTATTTTCATAATAGTCACTGATTTTTTTAATTGGATGTATTCTGTAAAGGATTACACAATGTGTACTAATTATGGGGAAAATTAGATATATTCTCCACTTATACCTAAATAAATATGAACTTCTTATTCATTTATAATTGTTATTTAAGGATGTATTCTTTATATATGTTGAATCGTCTATTTGCCTGCAGACAAAGCTGGAACTGGCAGAAGTTTGGTCATTTTTGCTTGAAACTGACTCACCTAATGGCTGGCAGAGTACTGTAGAAGCACATATGATTATATAGCTCTCTCATATATATATATACATATATATATATATCTCTGGAAGATGAGGACTGAGCTACAGCTCGTGAGGAGTGCAGCTTGCACATTCTTTTCCTGTAAATATGCAGACAAATGTAAAAAAAGAAACACTGGAAAAGAGTGATGTGAAAAACTGTAGAAACTCTGTATGCTGAAATGGGACATTTTCTAAATAAAAATATATCACAAAAAAAAGAAAGAATCTGGCACACCAGTTAATCTAAACTGTGGCTGTCAGTGAGGCCTGTCAGTAGGAATACACTGCTCACATTACTCCTCTCCATTTCTACAGACATATGAACATACAGTGCAGCAAAGCACACAGTCACTGTCTCATAGACGGAGCTGTCAGCTGCAGATGGTAAGGGGGAGGCAGAGGGAGAGACGGGAGACAGAGGGAGGCAGAGAGTCCACAGAGTAGATTATGTATTATTGAACACGCTCTCCTTCCTCTACCTCCAAATCTGCAGCCAGACCTGCCTGATAAAACCGGATATTTCTAAATCTATATATGCGAGTACGGGGGTGTGTGTTGGAATTCTGTCAACACGGAGGAGTTTTTATTTAGAAGTGGATTCTTAAAATGTTCATAATGTTTATAGAAGATGTGAAAACATTAGTCAGACATTAGTTTTTCATGTTCGTGCCCGGAGCATCCAGGAATATCTGCATGGTTAATTTAACCTTGATCAAACATTTAATCTGGAGGATCTCTCGTGATGATTTATCAGCTAACTGCAACATAAATAATGAACTGCTGTTTGCCGGTTGTTGCATCAGAACCAGAACTGTACATGAAACGTGTACTGTACACCTGCAGCCTTTAAACTCCAACTCCCTTTGTGCAACTTTAATACACACCGCAGCCGCCATGGTGGAAATATGGATGAGCTAACACTGAGATGCTGTCACACACAATTAAAGGAGGGTGGGAAAGCAGAGGAGGAGAGCAGGACAGAGAGAATACACTCGAAGCAGACTCAAACTTAAACTCAGGAGAACTTAAACACATCACACCATGCAATTATTCTGTTTCACTTGCTGGCTCTTCAAGTATAGTTAAATCAATTATTAAGGTGCCTGCAGCAGGTCGTCCTCAAACACTGAGTGATCGTGCAAAAAGACGTCAACAGCAAAAACAGCAACAACAAATTCAAAATCAATCGTTCCTTCTTGTAAATTCAGCATTAAATGCAAAACATTAAGTTTCTTTCCTTGTAAAAAGTCTCAGATTGTTGCAGAACCAGCCTGTCTGCTTCTGTATCTACAGTCCATCTGTACCGGTTTGAAGACGATGCTCTGTCTTTTTCAGAATCAATACCAATTACTAGAATTCAAGGAGGCTGATAACTGATAAATACTTGTAGTAAAAACTAAAATATTAGTGTCAAAGCAGAAAATAACCAGTGATGGAATGTAACTTACTACAATTTACTGAAGTACCGTGCAAAAGTACAATTTTGAGGTGCTAATATAGGCAAAAGCATTGATATTGATCATCTGCAAAAAGCTAAATATGTGCCCCAATAATCTTTCTACCCCTCTTGTTAACTGATTATCATCTGATCATTAACACTTAACTGATGAAAGAACATGCCACATTTTACAAATACAGTAAACAAAGTAATATGGAACTTTTGTGAAGTCCCCAAACTCCCTAAAAAAATGCTTAATTTTAAGACTTGTTGTTTTAGGAGAAACATTATAAACGTTGTGATACACTTTCTACCACATATTCTGAACTACTTCTTGCTAATTCGGCTATGTGACACAAATATTTAGTGCACAGTACATCCTGACTGTCCTCACATGAATGACTTGACAAAGCTGAAATCCAGCCGTAAATAAACAAAGACGGACAGCACACAGGTGCTCCTCACTCCCCCACACCAGAGTTTAAACCACAGGAGCTACAGAGGTAATAAAACCCCTGCAGCAGAAAAATGTTGCTGCCATCAGCAAAACTGTTTTCCCCTTTCAGAAAGCTCGTCTGAAACGAGCCTCCTCACAGACCGTTTCTTCACCTGCTGACTGAACTCGACAGGCTGTCATCACTAAAACACCAGCTGCCTCCCTGCAGCCTCAGCTCCTCCGACTCACTAAATCTCCGCTGGTACATCTGGCCTCGTTCTCACAGCAATATAACGTAAAGTGTTGTAACACGCGTACAGACTCTCCTGAGAGTCATCTCATGGCATCATGTCCTCGACTCCTTTTCCTCGCCTCATTCCCTTGTTTATACTTCTACTTTATCATCTGATGCTGTTCTATTCTTTCCCTTCATCACACGTCGCTTCCTGTCACAGGGGAGTGTCAGACTTGATCCTCACTGCAGAAGTCCATCTTGTGGTAAATAAGCCAGAGCTTTTTTTAAATCTAGTTCATGGCACATTTGATTTAATCTATTATGGGATCATGTTGTACTGAGCTGCAGGCAGTAAAAACACCTCTTTGTAAGAAAAACACACACATCACATTTGCAGAGTCGCAGGAACAAATGAAGGCAGCTCTGGGACGCGACGGACACAATAAATCTCTTTCCAGGGTCGACTCGGTGACGTGTGGACCTTCCATCTCAACTCACTTACCACCAAACTCATCTCTCAAAACAGAGAAGCAAACAGACCTGGTAGCAAGACGAAGACATTCAATAAATAAAAAATAAAACTTTATATCAAATACAGACTCAATAAAACTTGTCACTACAGCTCAAACATGAGCCATGTTCAATCCTTTCACTGATGATGTCACCCTGCGGTGAGTTCTGACATGATCCACACGGCTCTCGTTATCAGATGTCAGTATTTGGATCACAGGATCGCCGTTCAAGTCAACATCGTGTCTTCAGCAGCTTTAAACAATGCTAACTTTCACATTTCAGTGTTTCCCCTAAGATGGAGTTGTAGTAGCAGAGGTGTCACGCGTGCAAAAATTGCCTCGTACATTTGCAAAGTGCCCTCCGTTATCTGAAAATCTTTTACAATAGTGACTTTGCTCTTAGCGTTGGTTCAATCCATTTTACCTGCATGAGCTCCTGTTTCTCCTTCTCCCCGGAGCTGATGGCGTCTCGGATGGAGCGGACCTCGCTGAGGATGGCCTGCGCCTCCTGCAGCTTGAAGCCGGACGGGCTGTTGGACACCTTGAGGTCAATCCTGGAGGTCAGGAGGGGAGGGGAGGGGGAGAGAAGGGGGGAGACAGAAGATGAAGTCAGTTTGGATGATGATTTAAAAAACTTATTTAAACAACAGATGTCAAACAGTCCCTAGATCACCTCTTTCACTGTCTGCTGCTCTGGGAAAAAAGTGTCAAACATCTAATGACTTTTAATTAGCTTCTTTTTTCCCGTTCCTCTTTCCACAGAGAACTGGGTCAGCTGAGTGCACACAAATAACAGCAACACTGTTAAAGTAAGTGAAAGTTTCCCAGTTTAAAAAAAGCCTTTAAACTCACTCAGTCTCATCTCGCATCGCATCTCGGACAGCAGACAGTTTTACTCGTTCACTTCCCATAAAAATATTAAGCTGGCAGTTGAAAACTTTTTTGTTTCCATCCCTATAAATGTTGCTTTCATTTGGATTTTCCCCACAAAAAAAATAAAGGAGGAATTACAGCATCTGCCACCGCGCAACCAAAACAGGAAGTGGCATCCTTTTCCCTGGTCACCCTCCCCAGGTGGGCGGTGGAACAACCACCTACAACACCTGTGGAAACTCTACACTGCAAAAAGACAAAGAACACAACGGATGGAGGAGGCAGAGACGTTCAAGACCAGCATTCATTCTTCTCCATCAGAAAGAAACAAAACCTGTCTACTTATCGGCACAACCGGCTGTTTCACTCTGCCAGTTCACAGCACTGAGATCAGGGTTTCTAGGTCATATTGAGCTGTATTTCTCTTTGGACAGTGAACAGGTTGGTAGCGCCGTCTTTGCAACAGCAGCACCAACAAACACACATTTAAGACTTTCAAAGATGTTTTTTTACACCACATTGAACGAAACAATAAGCCCTTAAATTATTATGATATCACATTATGTTTTCAGTATTTTCCAGCAGTATTTAATAATAATTCCTAATGAAATAATAACTTTAACTGACGTGCTTCGCAGCTACTACACCCACAGTTGTTTTTCCCTTTGTGAGGTAAATGTCAACACTTTCTATCTTCGTCCCTGTATGACAGTAAACTGAATATCTTTGGGTTGTGGACAAAATACAACACATTTGAAGGACGTCATCTTGAGCTTTGGGAAACACTACTGGTAATTTTTCACCATTTCCTGACATGTTAGAGAACAAACTACAAAACTGGAAAATGCTCAACAAATGAATCAACAATGAAAGTAACTATTAGTCGCAGTTTTTTGGTGATTCACAAGCATAAAACTGCAACAAAAAAAGAGAATGAAATGACTATTTAATACTTATTGAAGTGTCTGATGAAATGAAAGGCAAAAATATGCAGATGAGCGCGACAACACTGACAGTTCTGCTCTATTAAAACAGGGAAGGTGTTCATGCGGAGCAGGAGGTGACGCTCTGTCAACACCAGATAATGACTATAATGAGCATTTCATGTCAAAACAAAGGGGGAAGAGAGGTTTACTGTTTACTCTGGTGTTTCAGCGCAGACGAAAACAACCCATGAATGCTCGGTAAACGTAGATAACAGGTAAAACAAGTTTTCACTAAATGCTTCCTCAACCCCCTTAACCTCCGTGTAACACACACCAGATCTTGTTTTTCGGCTGGAAGACGACCCTGCAGAAGAGACGGTGCAGGAAACGGCCATCGGAGGCAGCAGCAGCTATGTAAACCCTGTCATCAGCTAGTCATGCATGCATCCGAATAACAGGTCCTTCCACATTCTTCAGAGAGGGACGAGGGGGAGGGAGGCTCAGACAGAGGGAGAGAGGGAGCGAGGGAGAAAACAAGGTACAGAGGGAACGAGGAAGTGAGGGAGAGAGTCTGTAACAGGCAGAGAGAACGAGTAATCCTCTCTAAGTCCTCCTCAAACACGGACTTATGCTCAGTGAAAACGCTGTTATGGACCTTTCTATACCTAAAATCACAATGACTGATTTACAACAACACAGAGAGAAAAGAGAGACTCGCCAAACCGAAACACTAACTTCTGACACACAGTTCAACGCTTCTACGGTGGATTCAACTGCATGGCTTACTTTTTAAATGAGGAGAATAATGTCTTTGAGGGGCTGCCAGGTACAGTCCTGATCTTACAGTCAGGGGAGCTGCCGTCACCATGACAACCAGAACGTCTCTCTGTGTGAGGACTGGATGGATTCTGACATCACGTTGTAAACGCTCCCAAAAACTCACACCTGTGGTAACAACTGTGGCCCGATGAGACGGCAAACTACGATTACAGAACACATGTGGCCAAATGTATACGGACTCATTAACCGATTAATGGCATTAAGATTTAAATCGATTACAAATGTCTTAATCGACAATCAGACCATTTAGTCGCTTCAGTATTAGTTGGATTATGTGGCCAGTTGTTGAACAGCAACAGACGGGAGCTCAGTCATTATTTTGTGTCATTTGATTTAACTTTATGTTCACTTTATCTGTTCTTGTCACTCTGATTGCCTCCAAATCAATCATCAAACACAGATATTGTCAGCGGTTAAAACAGTTTTCTAAAAGGGAAAATGTTCGGCATATTTCCTTTATCATTCATGAAACCAGTAAATAAATCTAAGATGGCACTAAAATATACTGGAATCATCTGTTAAAAAATATATTGTATCACAGCTGGGACACACATCTAATGTTACAAACAATCACCTGCTGTTCGTTATCGTGCTACACAGCTTTTCAAGTCACTCGTTTAAAAGTAATAATCATTATCCTGATTCACGATTATCCTGATAAAGAAAATTCACAGCAATCAAGGTATCCTGAGTGAACTATCCGAGTTCTAATACAGTTTTCTTTCCTTCCCGATTCTGGATACCTGGATTTATGTATCAGCTGATGCAGAGTATCATTCAACATCTGTGCATAAAAGCAAAAACAAAAACAAATGTATTGCATGTTGCTGTATCATCCAGGTAAAACTACTTCAGATTTCTTTGGGCGACCTGCCGCATTTCACCATCAGATACACAAAGAACAAATGTAAGTTTGCTTTGTAAGTCACACAATTTGCTTACTGTTTTAGGATATAAGCTACAAGTGGCGTTAAAATAAATGTGATATTAACATTGAAAACTTTATATCATGCTAATAAAACACTTATGCCCAGAAAACCATAAAAAGAAGTTTGAGGGAGGCCAAACCAAGAAGAAGTTGAGTATATGAACTGGTTGTGAACACTTATAATGCCACTTTTCTGGTCTACATATCTTTTAAGATCATAAAAGATCATAATAAATCTACCAGTAATTTAGTCAAATCTTATCAGGAGTGTTCGGCTGCATTCCAGTCTAAGCCTATTCGTATTTCTGCAAACAGCGATTGGTTGTTGAACGCCGTCTGCTGACTGTAACAGGAGAGGAAAGTCACGGAGGAATGCCGTCCGACCACTCTGCCTCTGCTACTCTTTAATCCTCCTGACACTCTCACTGTGCCGCGTGAGGCAAGACAAACAGACCGGACATTCCTGCTCAATTCAACATCCACCGACTGCCGGTCGGCTTTCACCATGCCGAATTTCAAAAACAAAAAAAAAGAAAAATCACAGACGGCTTCAGTCTCCGAGATGAACAAAAAGAAGAATGGATCCCTTTCAGATCAACATTCCTCACTGATGGCCTCACTGCTACACCTTACACTTTCTAAAGGACTCGCTTCTCATTCTGAGGTGTAGAAGTAGGTCAGATAGAAGGGCTGTTTCCCGTCAAATCCGCATTCTTCAGCTGTTGCTTCACGGGTGCATTTATGAGGTGTTGCTGTTTAATGATCGGATGGAATGTGCGATAATGCTGAGGCAATAACTCAGCTGATAAGCGAGTCCACTACACTGAAGCATTCTCACAAACTCGCATTAGTTCGAGCAACATATTCACATTTATTGTTTAACGGGGCAAATTCCAACATGTCCAGCATTTTTTCGAGAAGGATTGACTCCTTCATCTCTACTGTACAACCGTTTATTTCTATTATTTCTGAGAGATCGGAGATAAGGATAAGAAAAATTAAAGATAAGAGCGAATTAGATACGTGACTTGAAGAAAGAGCACATTAGAGAGTAGAAACATGAATCAGATAACGTCTACGATGTGCCAAGTAGTTCTGAAAATGCTTCTATGTTTTGAGACGCCGTGAATCTTTGTTAAGACTAGTGCAGTGCCCGTAGGAAATATGTGTTCCTATATAAAAGTGGGAGGTTATGAAGCATTTTCACTGATGGCCAAATGAGGCCGTTTGAAGGTGGAACGTCGGGGATATTTAGGTTTGTTATGAAATCCGATATTCCAGGATATAACGGGTTGTTTTTGATTTTGCCATTATATTTCACCTTAAAAACTATTTACTTGGTGTGATTATTTTCAGCACAACCTCACATGTGTGACTGTACAGTTATTTTTTCATTTTAACATATTGTATTAACACAATAG
>CAEMYA010000585.1:322487-365936 GCA_903131615.1 Diplodus sargus | reverse complement strand
AACACACGACACCAAACACTACATAACACACTACTATACACTCCAAACACGCTAAATGTCACAAATCTCTCAATTCTCAATATCGCTGTCAGTACGCCGGCTGTCCTTGCCTGTCAATCATCCGCCAAAGTCCCTCCCACAACTTCCTGTTGCTCTACAACCAAACTTGCTGCTTGAACACTTTCGTGACAAAAGCCCGTTTTTACCGTTTCTTCTGCACCAGACACAAAGCAAACGTGGCGGACATTATTTACCCTAAGTCCGGTTTTGGACAGGTTGGTGCGTCCGGTCCATCGCCTCGGGAGTTGGGCCATGTAGGTTAGCTAGCGGCTAGCGGCTCATTAATCTCATTAATACACAACAGTCAGTTTAGATGCACAGAACAGAACGGGACCGAACCGCCGTCTAACTCCCGGTGCAGCTTGCGCTGCCGCAGGTATACCTCCGCTTGTTTCTTAATGTGTGTCGTGGCTTGAGCTCTGCAGTGACTGGCTCTAATGCGCATGTCACTGTGGGGGCTCCGATAGACTATGCTCCAGAGTGTGTAAAGCATTTATGAAATAATTTATTCACGGTATCACTGCAGTCCAAACAAATGAGAAGTCGCACACCACTGACCCAAACGGCAGCCATGTTGAAACTCTCAGGTCATTCTGATCCTGATCCGCAGAGATATTTGAGGCACAGACAGACAGACAGACAGACAGACAGAGATTCCTTGCTTTTATAGAGAGATTATAAGGAAATGTATACATTTCTTTATCGTCAATCGTTTCCTTTCAGCGAACAACCAAACAATTGATAAGAGTCAATATGTGTTGAGCAGAGGGACGGACACCATCATCAGTACTGTAACGCACACTTGCAGATTATACTTGCACATAACAGTTGTAAGTTTGACCCAATCAGAGCAGCAGCCAGCCGGTCTGGAGGGAATGCAACGGCCTAGAAGGTCAGAGCATTTACTGGGGAAGCTACCAGTCATAATCCCCTCCAGCCGCTACTCACCGGAGGAGAAGCCGGAAAATGTGACATTATCAAGCAGACAAATTAAAGTCATAACGGTCCGCATCGCTGCGACGTGCAGGTACATGTCGGGGAGGTGCACATCAGGCACACACCTGCGCAGAGGTTAAGCCATACGTACGCCAAAGATTCAACGCAGGAGTATAAATCAAGCTTCACCAGGATATTGATTTTCTATCAGTGTATTAGTTTTCATCAATTTCCAATAGGTGCAGAACAAAATGCCGCTGAATGTAATTCCGATGGATGAACAGCCAATAAGTGCAGGAAAAATATGGATCCTGATCACAAACAATCTCAAATTACAATTTAACAGCAAACTTAAATGTGTTTTTAAAAACCTTTGTGATGGGAACCTTTAAAAAAGGTAATTCCTAATACAAAAAAAACACGATTATGCTACATTAACCTTTAGACCTTTACTGTCTCCTGACACACTACAACTGCTCTGTATAAGAATTCTCTCAGCAGGGATTCAGCACCAACTCTGAGATACTTTGCAGGCAGAAGGTGAAACTTTAAGGTCACTCATACACTTGCTATTCAAGTCAGATTTTGACTGTCCTGCTTGGCTCGTCAAATGAAATTAGGAGGGCTGGTGGTAGCATAAAGCGTGAGGATCAGATCCCAGAATCAGCTGTCAACAAATGCACCTGTCAGTGTGCCCTTTGGCAAGGATTCAAGGTGGAGCTGGGAAAGACTGGAATGCTTCCAGATGTTAATATGAGAAAACACACGAATCAGTAAAAACATGCATCAGTTTGAGGGCCAGGACGCATCACTTACTCTTTGAGGGTCTCAAAGCCTTGTTCTTTGTACTGCAGCTCCTGCTTCATGCAGGCCAGGTCCCGCTTCAGCTTGTTCACCTGAGACACAGAGGAGACAACAACTTTCAGTCATGGAGTTTCAAAAGAACAAGTTATTGTCAACAAACGCCAACAATGTGTTATTCCTTCTGACTTTGATATCATGTCTGAGGCACTCAGCCGGTCTGAAGATGTACATCTTTACATCAGCTGAGTAAAAATGGATCACTGATATACAGTTTGGTTTTTTTTTAAAGGCTAAACAGGAGTGGTAGCATTTGTTTGGGATTATTTCCAGCAGTGGAGGCTCGTATTATCCCTCAGCATCAGTTGTGTATGATGATTTGTGTCTCGTTGGGATGTTTGCTACCGTCGCCAAGTAGGTTTTGTTTTTACCCGTGCTTCGTTGGTTGGTTTGTCAGCAGGATTACACAAAAACTACTGAACGGATTTCCATAAAACTTGGATGGAGGATGTGTCTCAGCCCAGAATAGAGCTCATTAACTTTTGGTGAAGATGAAGAGATGTATGCAGGAACGCTTTCTCACTTTCTTTAACATGGCGACATTTTCATTAATTTCTCAGGCACTCATGCACGGATCTTGTTCACTTGTATTTAGGTGATTGTATCTATGAGAACAAACAGGGGCCATTAGGCACGGGGGGAGGTATACGCTCTATTAATGTTAGAGGCCCGAAGAGGTAAAACTAACGAGTAATTGCCGCGGGTGTGAAAGAATAAAAGGCCTTTTCTGCTTTTTGATCCTGTTGATCTTCCAACCACTCAGATATATTTTTTCTGGCTTTTAACTCACACTCTTACTTTCAACTTGAAGAGTTATGAGCAAACTTTAGTTTGTGAGAACTACACAAGTGCCAAACATGAAAATCTCAAGAAACCAACATGTGGTCATTAATCCAGAGACACACAAACACAAGGTATTAAGTAGATACCTTCATATTTGGCCTTTACATGAGATTTGTTGAGAATAATACGAATATAGAATATCAGCGGTAACAATTAAAAGTGCAGCCAATGTGGAATTCACACAGTCACATGTAGCAAGAATGCGTTTAGCATGAGCTCATGTGGCTTCTGACCAATTAAAACGCCTGAACTTGGGGAGTGTGACTGCTGTTGGGTGCAGGTGACTCGGCTACATATTTGATCCACGGCCAGAAGGAGTGAACGTACGAGGCGACTTCCTGTTTGTTCACATTTCAGTCGGTACTGTTCATGAAACATCCTCCTGCTCACTGCCAGTGTCATTTCAACACATGATTGTTCTTTTCAAAATGAACAACAATAGCGCACAAGTAGACGACACAAAGACTCAAACTGACTTCTGCTTTTTATCTTGAAAGAATCTGCTTATTATGTTCATGATTAATCGGTTTAATCTATAAAAGAGTGAAAAATGTGCTTTGCAGTTCCCATAAAATCCAAGAACACTTGATCCAAATGAGTTTACTCTAATAGAGCTCAAAGAAAATCAAACTACTGACATTTGACAAGCTGGGACTATAGAATTATAGTGGACTTTGGACTTAACTAGCTATGACAATAACTACTGACATTAAGTGAATGAAAAGTCAGTTTTACATGAAATAAAACTGAAATAAGACAATAAAACATTAACAATGTGTGTATCTAGTTCAAGCTCTGATGTGAGGATTTGTTTCATGTTTTTATTTAATTTGAAGATGTTTTGAATTTTACACGACTAAACAGCTATTAATTCATGTACAAAAATCACATTATGATCAGTGGATGATCATGAAATAAAGGTTCAGTTTAGTTTGTCTGGTGTCGGCCAGACGTTAACTGACCCGAGCATAATATCGCATCACGTGGCTGAAGTAGGAAGGCTCTTACCCGACTTTTGGCTGTGGCTATTTCTGCTTTAAGGATGTCGGGGTCGTACTTGCTGGACGAGGACGATCTGGAATTCACTGCAGGGGAGATCAGATGTGAAAAGGAAAGAGACATTACATAACAAATCCTTTATATCCTTTATACTTTGTGTTAGAGCTGTCAGAGGAGACAATGAGAAAGAGACAGAACCACAGATGAAACGTCTCTCTGGGGAAATGTGTTTCATTCTGTTAACCTGAAGAAATGTCATCTTTTTCTGTCAAGATTTAAAAAGAGAAGTTAGAAACAATCCAATTCAAGGACTTTTTATCTTTAGTTATTTGAAAATCAACAAGAATCAAAGCTTAATCACAAACTGCTGTCTGATCAAACTCATTTTGTTTCTCTCTGCTCTGCTGTCAGCAGCTTTGTCGAGGTTTCCACTCAGTAAACGATTAAAAACCTGCGTGTAAAAATTCACCAACTTTGAACTCACAGATTCACTTTGCTGCCCTGAACACACTGACAGAGACAACGTCCTCTGAGTCTTGTCTTAGTTATCTCTTCTTATTCAGTGATCTAATTATAAAAAAACTAAATCTAAATAAAAAATGTACAATGGACATGAACTGCAAATATTACTGATTTCTATTCCAACCTTTTCATCTATTATTCTTATCTTATTTTTTCCGTTACCTTGTTTTGTATTAATCTCATTTTCATTTTGCCCTCAATTTGATTCATCTAATGTAGATTTTGACTGAAACACGCTTTCATTTATTATCATCCATCAACGTGCAGTCGACACTCTGGTCTTGTTTTTAAACATGTAGCCACAACCATTTCAAAGTCATTTGAAATACAGCTTTGAGGTTTTTAAAGAATCGATTATTTGGAGGGATCTTTTCTCTCCGATGTGGACGGCATTTGTTCAGCCATCACCAGCACCTGCTTTGTGTAACTGTCAGGTCCAAGCAGCACTTCCTCCTCTGCTTTTCTGTTTCCTAGATGTGTTTCCGATCCTCACTTCCAAAATAATCCCTCCGTGTAAAATAAATCAAGCTAAACCACGTCTGTGTTTTCTCCGCAGCACTCACAGCTGGTTTGTGACGTCGACTTGTCCCTCCACGCATCGTTGAGCTGTCGGTACTCCTGCTGCGCCAGACGGAGCCTCTGCTCCTTCACCTGGTAGATCTCCTTCTGGGCGCTGAGGGCATCGCGGGCCACGGCCAGGTAGTCCCGCAGCATGGACTCCTGCTCCCGCTGCCACTGGGCCCGCGGGTCCTCCAGCTGGGTGCTCTCTGGAAGGAAAAATTAAGATTAAGATCTTGTTTTGTGATGTTTAACAGATTTGTGCTTTCAAATTCCAGTTGGAAAATATTTCAGACAGCATCACACACGACTCACTCAATCAGGAACGAGGGCCACGAGTTCTAAGACACATTACTTTTAATTTATTCCAATTAACTTTAACAGTAAGTAAAGGGTGAGGCTGGTTATCCACACATCACATCGGCATGATCGTATGAATGAAAAGAGTCTAACAATATGTCACCTGCTTTTCAAAACTTTAATAATAATAATAAATACGTTATGATAACAGTGTTGGACTGCTGCACCCAAATGCACAATTTAGATGATTATACCTTCCATAGTTCAACAGTTGCGGTACACAACAGATAATTTAAAAACACACATTAGATCAGCAACTATGAAATACAAATGACAAAGAGCAGCAATGATAGAGGGTAGAGATGGAGAATAAAAGGTTGGACAGAGAAAATTGGAAGAAGAGATAAGCAGTACGAACAAACTCACTGGTGTTGTGGTCGACATAGTACGCTCCGACGACGGGGTCGTACGCCTCCTCCCAGCCGACCGGCAGCTCATCCCCGATACAGTCAGCGAACGTCAGAGGCTTCGTCTGCCTGAAGGACAACACACGATCACAAAACAGACTCAGAAACAGAATCGTCTCCGCTGTGATCAAACTTCACAGACCTCGTCAGTCTGAGAGACAGAAATATCAATAAAAAGCAGTATTTTTTAAATAAACTTGGGACTCTTCACAGATTTTAATATGTTTTTCTATTGATTAAGCAGTGAAATGAATGACACATTAACAACATAATGACTATAATGATCACATGCAGCTCAGTGTGAATTATGAAGATGAATCAACACACTCAGCTGCCCTGCTGGGTGCTGAACGCTCAGCGACAGTCATCAGCAGGACAGAAAAACAACTAAATGACTTATTAATGCTCATTCTGAGCCGACAGTGTGCAGAAAGCTTGTACAAATCTATTTCAGTCATTCAAAACTGATTAACAGACTGTTTACGTTGAGATTATGTGGGACATCTTTTTCTGAAAATACTCGAGCTGAAACAATTAGTTAATTAATTGATCTGTCAATAAAGAGAAAATGAATCACCGCTGATTTTGTTCACTGATTACTTGATTCAGACTTTTATTTAAGCAAAAATGGCTTCTGGTTTCTCACATTTATTGGTTTTAATTGTGTTCTGTGAATGCAAACTGAGTATATTGGGGTTTTCCGACTGTTAGCGCAATTTGAATTTGTGGTAAACGTACAGTGATGCTGCAGATATCATAGAAAACCTGTGATCTCAGCTCTGTGACAAAGCCAGACAGTGTCAGACCCACATGGTTTATTTCATCCCAGCTCAGTGTTTGTCTGAGAGCAGTTTCAGGAGGAGGAGGGTGAGCGTGAGTGGAGGGGGTGGGGGCGAGTAGTCTGGTGTTTCACTGAGTCCTCTATTCACCTCACAGGGAGAAGGAGAGGAGGGAGGGGGTCCCTGTTGTTGGCCACAATAGGAGGAAACCGGCCCGTGGCATTCCACAAGCAGCGCTGACGCATCGCCTGGAGGTTTCTGGGGCAACCCTCGGCCCTACAGCGGCCCTACACCGACTGCTCTGCAGCAGCAATCAATTCAGCCATTTCTGCATTTTGCTGTGACATAACTGAGCGTTTCAGTTACCACAAGACTTTCAGCCTACCTGTATTATTAATGATGTTTGCATCGGCAGTGAAAATGACCATTGAATACTTGATTTTTGGGGCTGATACCGCTACAAGGAAGTAAAAAAAAAAAATTCTGGTATCGAGAAAACAGCAAATATGCAAACATTTTCCTTACAATGATCATTAAAATGTGGTTTTCAAACACACAAGGAAAGATATTTAACGGCTGAACAACAGACTCAATGCATTATAATCTCTTACGACTAAAAGCTTTCATATCCAGCACATTTAGGGCAGAATATATGTGGATACCAGCCAATATCAGCCAACCAATATATCTAGTTTTGAGGGGATCATTCTCTGGCTCAAGAAAAAAGGGAAAAGGTTGTTTTAGCGTGTGTATTAAAACTGAAATATCATGTCAACAAAGGCCTCTAAAATTTGAAACTAAGCAATCAGACGCATCCTTCCTTTACAGTTTCTCCAAATTCCCCAAAATATAACAAACAAACAAACAGAAGTAAGGAAGAGCACCATGAGAGACCAGCAGAGTGAAGACCGCCACTCTTCTCTTTAGTTTTTTTCTCCTCTGCTGCCTCTTGTGTTTTGTGACTGCAGATAAACACAAACACCGAGCGGCGGCCTCGCTGCTGAAGGGAGAAACTGAACTGGGTCCTTTTTCAGCTGATGAATAATGAAAGGGGCCCGGAGAAGACCCCCTCAGCTCCGCTCTAAATTTAGCTTCGGGAAGACAGGGAGGCTTCTGCCAACCGCTGATCCCAGAAAAAGCCTGCTGGTTGGCTGGCCGTGTATCCACATCCCATTATTTGATTCCTCCCTCTCCTCTCACCCTCTAAATCCTGTCGTGTAATCGCCGGGCCGAGGGGAGCCGCTGACCTAAACTCGTCGCTCACCGTCACTGCTTCCCTCGGAGCGAAGGACCAGCTGGCAGCGGCGGCCCAGCCTCCATTTCACTGTCAGTCATTCAATAGCCACTTGTAGAGCTTCTCACATGCTTCACCGCTCCAGTGCTCAGACTGCCTGCCGTGGCTTATGTGGCAATACGGACAGAAACTATTAACAGGGTAATAATTAACATATAATAATAACACCACAACAAGCTGAAATCCGGTCTGTTCAGGCTCATTTTGTCAGCCCGAGAGAATACGGATCAGACACATTTCAACAAGATCTCGTCAACAGAATAAGGTGAATTAAGACGGCTGTCCGGTGATATTTCAGCTGATTTCTTACGTGTCAGCCTCACAAAGAAATGTACAATTATCTTTATTATCTTGAGCCTGTGAACAGTAAATATCCATATATTTTTATTCCTCAACCAGGGTGCAAATGTTCAGATTTAACCAGCCACTCAACAGATTATCAGTATTTTCTGGGCTGATGACTGGAGCAAATCTGCCAGCCACTTGTGTATTTCACCAGGCCGGCTGGTGGCTGCTGCTAATTTGAGCTTTGACCTCAACAATGAGTTTCTGTTGTCTGACGTGACAGCAACAAAACCATCAAAGACAACAAGAGGAAGTCGACATTGTATAGCCATGAGACCATCCAGTGAACGTGATGTGTGGCGGGAGTGTGTGAAGCTTCACCAACCACGTTATTCCACTGCCAGTCGTGTTCTTACAAACATTACAAACCTCATATTAGGAGAAAATAAGCTGACTAAATGTACTTTCTTTATACCATCACACTTTGCTTCTTATTCACATATATTCTTGGATGCCATGTAAGGTGTTTTTCTGACTGTGATTAGTGTACGACCTGCTCCATGACATGCAAAGTGTCACAGATTTGAGCTAAAAATGGTGACAGACAGATAAATAATTGTTTTGTCTACCTTACAGTCACTACTGAGGCAAAATTCATAGCTTTGTTCAACTTCTATATGTGTTAGTGGAGTCAAGTGTCAGTTTAAAGTAAATGTTGTTGTACTTGAAACTACTTAGAATTAGTTTAATTGATTGCAGGCCTTTACATTGAATCAAATCTTAAATCGTATCAGACGGGTGATAATACACCTGTTGCATCCATGTGAGTGCCAAAACAAATCCGTGATGATAAATAAATCCTCTTGACATTTTGTTTGTGCCTCTGGTGAGTCTTCACAGGCTGAAGTCGGATCCAGACATCGACTGTTTTCCCTCAGTTTATTGGACTGACGAAGTTATTTATTTTACTACATGTTCTGGTTTCTAAAACTTCAGAAAATGATCTCAACTCTGCTTGAATGCTGATGATAAAAAAAAAAATCAGAGAAGCATCAGTTCTGATGGCTTCGATAACTGGTTCTTTTGAGGCTGGTACGTTTGACTCCAGATTGGCATCAGACAGCTCAGATGAAACATGATCAGTAGATGTTGTCAGTCATCCATGTGGACTGACAGCGTGCTGCTGGTTGACCGGCAGGTTATTGGCAGGTTAGTTGAGAGTTACTAGAAGAAACACACACACACACTCTCTTTTGATGAGGGTCACACTCGGCAGCAGCCGGGTTAAATACATATAAAAACACTCGCAGCAAAGTTTTATTTTAATTGGCCAAATTTACGAGGCAATTACTGATTTTCAAACAGAAGTTATGTTGATCTTTATCCTCTCGCTTGTGTCCAGCGAGCGTAACTCTGCCTTATATAACCGCTAACCCCGCCAATTAATAAGTTTCAGTGTCACATGATGTTCTGCATGTTTTTTAAGAAGCTTATCTTAAACTCTGCGAGGAAAAACACTGAGTTCTTGTGATGTTTTCAGCATCAAAGTGGTCAAAAATTAATGTGCAGGGTATCAATACCGCCTCTATATCTGCCTTTAAAGCCCGAAGCCGAGCACACACATCACACACACACACACACCCCCAAGGTTTCACATACCAAGGTAAACAGCCAGGCCGGGCCCCGGTGCTCTAATGCAAACTGACAAAGCGTGCGGCAGAGTGCAAACACACAGGGAGGCGGGCTGCATATCTGAGCGGTGAGTCAGACGACGACGCGCTGAAATGCTCATTCAGAGCGGCGTATAAATTCCTCGAGTCGAGTTATGAGGCTTCCAGCTACATTTCACAGCCGCTCAAGGTCCAATAGTAAAACAATCACACACACTCACACACACACACACACACAGGATCCCTCACTCTTCTTCCACACTCACCTTAGAATCCATTACACAAACTGTCAACGCATCCAGATAAAAAGCCTTTTTATGATAAACAAACTGCTCATAAAAAGACAAATTAGATCTGCTTCAGTGTTTCTGCACATTGCTCTGTTCACACCAGTGACGGCGCGTTATCAGATGGCATTCCTTTA
Organism: Diplodus sargus; assembly: GCA_903131615.1. Lineage (NCBI taxonomy): Eukaryota > Metazoa > Chordata > Actinopteri > Spariformes > Sparidae > Diplodus > Diplodus sargus. Next base: position 355,938 of record CAEMYA010000585.1, on the reverse strand, counting down.
ACCTGACGACATGCATTCAGTGCGTCACTGCAAGGGTGGATCGATGATATTGCACTTTGCGAGAGCTACAGAGGCAGCACTGCCCAGAGGTTTTCCTTCTTTTGTTCCCCTTTTTTGTTTTATGTCCAAGGTCTGCAGAGACACTCATACATTACTGTCAGTACGCTTTAAGAGTCCACGGCCACCTTTTCAATGCGACAGCAGAACTAACAAACACTTCTTCACAAATCTGGTTCATCATACTTTAGCAAGGGTTTGTTTAAAACAAGACTGACTGAATAGAAGAGGAAGGACGAAAATTGAATTATGTTTAATTTTTTTTTTAAAGCATGCCTCTGATTAAAGCTGCAATTATTAATTGATAGGAAACAGAATAATAGAGCCTGGCAGAGACATTGGTTGGCTGATATCATCCCCTGATATTAGCAGATCACAGATATATTGGTATCTGTATACATGTTGTTAAACGTGCACTGATATGACGACTTTTTAGAGATTACAATGCAGTAAAAGATACTGGGCTAATTCATTATTATTAAATTCATTGCAGCTTTACTGTTTAAGTGAGCTAGTGTCATTTTAGATGCTAAAGTTTCTTCATGAACTGCAAAATATCCTGCCTTCGTTCCCTGTCTTTGTGTTTGACAACCATGTTTTAAGGATCATTGCAAAGGATTTGTATACTGGCCGATATAAAATATTGTAATTATTGAGACAAGAAACAAATGCCAGTCAGGACGCGACCTGAAACTGTGTTGATTACTGATCAATTGTTTCAGTCATTGTTCAAGGAAACATGTCAAACAATTGGCTGGTTCCAAATGTGAAGACACGCTGCTTTCCTTTGTGCCTTTTCCTGCTTTCCTATTCCTATGATGATAGTAAGTCTTTCGGTTTTGGGCTGTTGGTCGAAACAAAGAAGCAATCTACAGACGTCACTTTATGCTCTGGGAAATCATAATCAACATTAATCAACACTGAATATGATGGTTAGCTGGAGCCATACGTGTAATAAACTATTAAATCAGCACCAAAATCTGGAAGTCCTGTATGGCTGCTGGTACATTACATATTCAAATAAAGAACATCAGATATCTGTGACACACACACACACACACACACACACACACACACACACAGAGCAACATCTTTATGTAAGGCTTGCTGTCTTTCTTCAATCCTAAACCACAGGCGATAATAAGTCTGGTTTTTATGCGACTGCTGCAGCATTAAATCCAAAGCCAACAGGTCCTCAGTTTCTCTTTCCGTCTCTCTCTTTGCTCATCAATGATGATTTGAAACTTCACAGATACATTGTTAGAGAAAGATGGCTCTGAGCCTCTCTGCTGCTTGTTACTTGCAGCCTTTGTGATACAAGAATCAGAGTTTATTTCACTTTTTTACGGCACTTGTGCTGCACGTCCGTGGGTAACAGTTTCTCGTAATTGCCAGGGAATAAAAAATGTTTCAGAGGCAGAGGAGGTTTTGCTTAGAAATGTTCCTGTACTATTTCATACATTTTTATACAGGTATATGGGACACTGACTGGAAGTGTCAGGGTCTGATTTCAGGGCCAATAAATCACGTGGTATTGGATCAGGGGTTGGATTGGATCACAGACTTGTAAACCTACTTGAGATCCAATCTAGGATTTTGGATTGAATCGGAGCTAAACCCAAAACTGGTATTTAGTGGTAAAAGATAAGTTTTGTGAAATAAATGCAGTCAGGTTATACAAGAGTGAGAGGGAAAACTATGATAAACTGCTGAGAACCTCAGAGGAAAAACATGTTACAGAACACATCTGATGTAGGCCTATTTGTTGTTTGGTATTTTTCAATTACTCAAGTTTTTCCAGTCAGTACAACTCGCTGGAAGTATTTTATGAATCTCAACTATCTCCGCCTCCTCTTCCCTGCACAAACAGTGAGATATGTCTTCGGTGAAAGCAGCACTGCCGACAACAGAAAGAGACAGAAAAGAGCACAATGTACTGGCCCTGGTTCCAATTATTCTTATTTAATTATCCATTCATCGACTAATTGTTTCAGCACTAGTTCAAGTGTATGAATGTGAATCACAGCTACCTTAAATAATGTGCATCTGCAGAGAAGCTTTTGTTTTTGCACACAAGAACAGAGGCTGCTGTCGTGATGCTGTCTGATGTCTGACACCTCATTTCAGCAGTTTATGTACTGCGTCAGTTTGGGAGACCGCTGCAGTATTAATGCTGTTGTTGTGAGCTGCTACAGATAAATAAGTTATAACATGGTGGGTTATGTATTAAAATAAATTACGCTGCAGCGGTGTGCGAGCCGGCCTCTGTTCAGATCCCAGTTAGCAGTTTGCGGGGCCTCATGCTGCACTTTGACCCCGTGCACCTTGGCAAGCAGTGAAAGGGATTTCAGATGAATCGGGCCTTTGGTTGGCGAGTCTGCGCGCTGCTCGCTCCTTCACGTCGTGTGTTTCAGGAATGTGTGTGTGTGTTTTTTAAGGACTTTGTTTGGGGAGGTTTATCCTCGTTCTCGCTGCCTAACCAGTGGAGCTCAACTTCATTCCACCTCCCACCTGTTTACGACTGCATCTGTTGTTATCAATTTCACTTTGTTCACTTGTTGTTGTCGTCCCGGTCACATATTCACACTTAAATCCCATAACAGTCCTTATGTGACACTAGTGATGTTTTGTGGCCCTGGATTGGATGTACCATTGGGAGACAGCACAGGTGGGCGACATCTGAACATCACATCTGTGGCTGGAGGATTACAAGCGCTGCATCAATAAAATCACGAATCTACCATATCAGACAAGATCCAATACGCAGATGGCTCACAATGCAACAGTAATAGAAAGAAACAGTAATATATATATTTTCAAAAAATCTATTAAAAGCTGGTGCAAAGCTGACAACCAGGCATCAGCTTTTGGTTGCTAAAACTGAAAATATGGCTGCCATTTCAGTCAACTTATATTCTGACTAATTACGGTACTATACAGTTATAGGTTAGCTCAATATTGAAATGTGACGTGAGATTGTTAAAAAGCTTTATTACAGTAACCAGGATGTGCTACCCTGTGTGTTGTTCAGCCTTTGCAATATAATCTTTCATCCATCTAAACGAGGCTGGGATACTTCAGTTCACCTCAACATTTGTTTGTGATGTTGACAAGTTAGTAAAACTTTTCACCTCAGTCACGCACCTTAATTTGCTTCAACATTGTCCCTTGTATAGCGATGCAGCTGTGTCTGGCTATGGATTCAACTGTAAAACCAATACTCAAACATTACTAACGCAACAACACAGTCTCCAATAACAGTGCACGACAGTGCAAAGATTAGTCTGAGACTAGTATATGAGAATTGGTCATTTTTGTCAAATATGTAGAACTACAGTTAACATCTTTGCGCAGACTTTACATGACAACATAACTAAGGTCAGAGGAATATTGTTTGAGGAAAATGGTAGTGAGACTTCCCATCTGTCGGTTGTAGTGTTGATGTACATTGGATTTACTGGCCCTCTGGATAAAGCATCAACTACATACACAAAACATGTAAAATACAGAGCCAACCTAATGCAATAAGAAAAGAATCTGTGTTCTCGCTCACACTCAACCGTCACACAGCAAAGAAAAAAAACCAGCGGTAAGCCTCCAGAATTCCAGACATAAGCCATTAAAGGGATTTGGTGTCAAAGTCCGAAGGGTCTTAAGTAACTGGTAAAGATGAAAAACGAGCCCCCGTGAAAATCTGCCCTGCCTCTACACTGTGGGTTTTTTGTACAAGTGGGGACTGTGTCATTTAGCGCTGCATGCTTGGCAACCTAAGCCTGTTACATCGATAGATTTCTATATGAGAGACAGAGAAAGGAAGCACACACCTTCAGACCTGATTTCTAATTACAGGAATGTAAGTGAGCAGGATGCACCCTGGGAGAAACAGCCAAGAAGAAAATAACTCAGGAATGTTTTTATGACTAGACAGTTTTTCCGGTTTGGGTGAAATATGAATTTATGTTCTTTATGTACCGAAAAATTGGAACATTTTAGATTTGATTATTATTTCACAACAAATAACTTTATGTGCATGAAAACTAAAAATTGCAATGCTTTTAAACTAAGTGAAAAAAAACTTTGTTAACCAACCACCATGTCAACAAAGACATCTAAACCACTTCAGTGTAAAAACTATTACAGCCACCTTCGAGCTAACCAATAAACTCTTTTCACACAATACACCATACAGTGTCCAACCAATTATCCAAAGACTTCTTAATCAGGGATTTCTCTGAAACTAAGCTCCTCAAGCAGGTCGTTTTAATCTGGATGACAAAATCGAAGATGTCCTTAAGAAATCTTTCAATTGAAAATCAAGTCATATTATTGAAAGCCTCAGAAAAGTTACTAAATGGCCCTAACCATAACCCTAAAAACTGTAGGAGAGAGGGTGGAAAATGAAGAACAAGAACCAAAAACTTTAATCAACCATTGGCTTCCAGTCATTGTACAACAGTGTTCAGTATCCCAGGCAGCAACTGGTTTGCATTCATTTCATTATAGTGTTGACTTTCAAAGAACCATTGTCTTTTATTAATTCCATACGAGGTTCTACTTTTTGGACAACCATTTCATCCATCCATTTCATTATTGTGGTCATAGTGTAGGGCTGCAACGGACAAATATTTTCTTTTACAATTAATCTGCAAATCATTTTTCACAATTTCATCACTGACTCTACAAAACATAAAAAAAATATATGCAACTTCCACAAACCAAAGTGACAATGTCAAACTGCTTCTTTTTTCCAACCAATAGCCAAAAAACCCAAAATTCTCATTTACTTCTAATCATGACAAAGAAAAGCAGTAAATCTTAAGAAGCTGGAATCTGAAAATCAGAATGTTTCTCTTTTGATTAACTACTCAATAACTTGTCTTATTGCTGGAACTCTACTATCCATCCCATCCAGCAATTTGGCCTCAATCCATTTCACTATGTTGTTTGATTTCAAACAGCCATCGTCTTTTATCAATTTAATTAATTTATATAGGGTTTTATTTTTTAAGCGACCACTGGCTTCCAACCATAATATTAAGCATCCCAGGCAGCAATTTGACCTCAATACATTTCACTATGGCGGAAAACCTTCCCGTCAGCCATTGGCTGCCATCCATTGTACTGCAATGTAGGACAGCAAATAATTAACATTTTCAAAATTGGATAGTCAGAATTTCCCTGAACACAAAATGACAATTTTACTTCAAATTGAAAATGAGAGAGAAAACACTTTTAAGAGGCAAATTTTTAACATTACTGCTTCAAAAAACAAACAGAACATTTAATTGTTCATCAAAATAATTGGAAATGAATTAAATACTTTCGATTGACTAATTGATTTATCAACTAATCACTGCAGCTCTACAACAATATTTGACATCCCAACAACTGGCTTCCATCCATTTTACTATGTATTTCAACCTTAAACAGCCATTGTATTCCATTATATGAGGTTTGACATTCTGAGCAACCATTGGCTTCCATCCATTTCACTTGGCGAGAGAGCAATCTCTTCAAGAGACTTGAAACTTGTTTGAGATGCTGTAAATAATCCATCGCAGTGACAATTTAGTCGGTTTCATTTGGGTCCAAGTTGCATAATGATTGTATAATAAATGTCGGCGTGTTCCAAAGCGGAATCAGAGTATAAAATTTGTCAGCATTAATATTAGATGCTTAACATTTGTTTCCTGATGATGTGGCCTTCTTGTTGACAACACAGATCAGAAATGAAAACATACGAGCAAGATGAGTTTTGAAAAAAGGTCCTGGCTCATTTGACAGTAGGAATGTAAAACCAACCAACCACACTGCAGCAAAGTGAGAAGAAAACAATGCAATGTTTGTTACATGACTTGTAGTCAATTGGTTGGATTATTGGCATTGGGCCTTGATGGGTCGATTTACTGTATGTCTCTATTAAAACGTCTTCCTCTGACAGCTAATACAGGACATCACAAAATCAGGCTGGCAGAGAAACAAACACATAAACCAAGGTATAAATAATATCTAAAATCATGCAATATATAGGACACAACTGCACTGAAAATAGCTCTGTATTATCTGGGATATTACTTCGGGGCACTAACTCCTGAGATTTGTTCCCGTGAAGTCTAATACGTTCCTACTCTAATGGCTTGAACAGGAGTGAGGAAGTCCTGCCCTTTGTTTATTCCCTGCCTCCCCTTTCAGGGCATTAGAGACATCACTTATGAGCAGAGCACACTGTGAGAAGGAACACCTTGTTTATCACCTTCTTGATGCATTCACTTTACACTAAAGGATGTCGACAATCCTCACAGGGCACGAAGACTCTCAGCTTCAAGGTCGAATCTCTAATTCAAACGAGAAGAGACTGTAGTTCTGAAAACAGACATCACTTCTGCAGGCGAGTCAAGCTCTCATTACGATTTCCTCTCATCATTCTGCTGTTCGCCGTCTCTCGATTAAAACGTTTCTAGTTTTGGCTACAGCTCTCACATTCATACAAATTATACCAGAGCTGCACAATATTGGGAAGAAACTCACATTATGATATTTTTGATGGTTTTCTGCGACAGGAAGAAATAGAAAACTTATCACCAGATAACCTGCATACTTCAATAGAGGGTGATACACGTGACGTCGCAGTGGGGCGTATGTCACCATGGTTACAGCCACTGATCGGCCCAATGACTACTAAATGGCAGATTGCTAATAATGATCACATACTGTCATCTTATATTTCAGCTTGAATGCAGTGAAAACACCCAAAACACCTCTGAAATGTGAAATAGCTGAGATAGTTTGCCCGACATTTCAGAGTCGAGGCTGTAAAGCCTTAGTGCGTGGCAGCTGATGGAGTATGCGGCTTTTGAAACTTGCATGGTGTCATATATTATTTTACTTCAGGAAGAAGTATGCCAGCGGTGCGTGAGGTTTGAATCTCTCAGTGTCCAGAAAGCAGAGGCAAAAACTAAACTAAATTAAAACCTAAAACTGTTTTTTGTGCGAATGTCCTTCTGTATTTCTTTATTGTATTTGACTGCAGGTAGCTCAGCTGTTGGTAAAAGTTGAAAAAGATTAACCAGTCTGTTCATCGACAGAAAGTGTATCAAGAACTTTTTGCTAGTTCCCGGATGGATATTTGTGTCAGGAAATGCTCAAAATTTCAGTAACATAAGTTTAAAACACAAAAACATTATAACCTGACATACAACAGACATCAGAGCCAAAGAGAGAAACAAAAGGTGCTGCACATCGTTTCGGCTGTCCAGTTTTATGTCATAAGATAAGATAAGTAAAGATAAGATTTAGTATCATGTGTTGCAGCAAATTCTTACATTTGAGAAGTTGTACAAATCAAATTATTAGTAATTTGCTTTAAACAACTATTAAATCAATGACAATGTGCCATTTCATTTTCTGCGTTCCCACTTATTGTGCGCAGAAGCTCAAGTTTGATTCCTTTTTCCACCACAGCCTGTTCTCATATACAGCAGAGCGTATAGATGAAGCTGTTACGTAAACAAGAACCTTCAATAAGATATCGCTGAAGATTCATGGATCTGTTGGTGGATATTAACATGACACAGCAGCACAGAGACAGCTGGGGTAAAACAACCGATAAACAACTATCTGAAGGAGATAAATCATAATAATAAATTAAAAGAGACATTTTTCTAACACTGTTTAGAGCTCGACGTCCAGCTCGTCTCCTCTTCATAAATCCTGTGCAAACATCTCGACGGGTCATCAGGATTAGTGACAGTCGTACTGGTTTCAGTGTTGGGATAAACGCTGTGAAACCAGTATGATTCAGCACCTTCATCTGTCATCACTGGTGTCACTTGGTATTTGGGGTTTTTCCTTTTATCTGAGCCAACTGTCTGAGAATAGATGATGTTGTATGTTTTGCAGACACCAACTTGTGTTTTTTGGCCTTTCAGCAACTCTGGTGACAATCTTATTAATCTTTCCAGTCACTCACTGGTTTCAGCTGCTCAGATGTGACGTGTTTGCTGCCATTTGTTGTGATAGATGACAGTCAGCTGGATATTTTAGGGTTTGGGACACCATGAGTGATTGTCCACAAGCGTACTGGGGCCAAGAACCTAGTTTCATCAGTAAAGACGACACTGATGGGGATGGAGAATAAAAACATGTGTCTGTGGTTACCTGCACTTTTATTACCTTCAGGTAATAATCGGGTCCAATTACTGACTTTTACAAATATTCTTCTGCCTCCTTTGAGTATTTTTGTACATTTACATTCTCAGTTAATCTATTCATTATTTTCTCAACTAAAAGATGAGGTGTTTGTCTATAAAACCAGAAAATGGTGAAACATGTCGATCGGTGTTTCTCAAAGCCCAGGATGATGTCCTCAAATCAATCAATTTGTTCTCAACTGTTTTAATAACCAGCAACTACTTTGATAATCAGTTAATCAATTTCTAACACAACAAAAACATCTGATGTCCACTTCTCAAATATTAATATGTTTCTGCTTTCTGCACATGTGAGAAGTCACAATTACCATTTTTATGAGTGATTCATCTGTAAACCATCTTTTCCGTCAGAAAATTGTGAAAAATGTTTATAAGTGTTTACCAAAACCCAAGATAACATCCTCAAATGCCAAAGTTTACTGTCACAAAGGAGCAAAGAAACCAGCAAACAAATCACATTTAAGAAGCTGGACGCAGAGAATTCAGACTTAAACTTTACCTAAACAGATCAATCGATTATCAACATAGCTGACGATTGCTTTGAGAGTTGAAACTAATTAATTCATCGTCTTAGCTCTGCTAGCGAACTGCTGCTATGTGCAAAGAGAGACTGACCACAGGTGCAACAGCTCCCTGATCAGGAAAACTGTCCATCTACCGATCCAAGGTTGCAAGAAAGAAAAGTATTTCTATAATATAGTTAGTTATATAGCAGTACATAGTAAGTTATGCACATAATTGATCTCTTTGTTGAGATAAGGGATGAAAATGTGATTATTTTCATTGTCAATTAGTTAAAATAGTTGTGAAAATTGTTGTGTATGTATCCCAAAGCACAAGATGATCGCCTCATATGACTTGTGTCGTCCAAACCCAAAGATATTCAGTTTACTGTCACCGATGAGCAAAGAAACCACAATATATCCACATTTAAGAAGTTGGAATCAGATTAAAACCTTTAAGTTTTATCGTCAAATTAGCTAATTGCTCAAACTAATTGCTTAACCATTACAGCTCTGATATGGACCTGCTGCGCTGTGCAACAACGGACCGACTACCAGTGCAACAGTTCCCCAAACAGGAAAATAGTTAATCCATCTCTGGTTGGTTAAAACAATTTACATTTACAGTCCACACATGCAAAGCAGCCCTTTTTAAAAAAGTAATTCAATCTTCAATCTGTTTCCCCTGAAAGCCCAAGATGACGTCCTCAAATGTCTTGCTTTTTCCAAAGCTGGAATTCCTCTTCTCAAAAAGATTATTAAAATAGTTGGTGATTAATTTAATAGTCTAGAGTCCAAAGTGCAAAGAGAGACTGACCACAGGTGCAACAGCTCCCTGAACAGGAAAACAGTTAATCCACCTTTGCCTTGTTAAAATAATTTACATTTAGTGTCCACACATGCAAATCGAGCCGTTTAAAAAAAAAAGTAATTCATTTTTTCCTTAATTATTGGTGGAATGTGGGTCAACAAACTAGCAAAGTGAGGAGAAATGTGCTCTTTTATTAAGATCATGGTTTATATAAATAAAAGCAACAGAATTGTGGTGTTATGATGAAGAACTGAGGACCAAAGTTCATTGATTATTTTGATGTTAAGTGCAGCCTGACATGAATATTATCTGTACTTGCACAGCAGCATGCACAGATGCAACCTTTCCATCACATTTCTGTTGTGTTTGACATGTGTGGGGTGTTTTGGAGCATCTGCAGGAGGTCACAGGTCAACATCTTCTTCATTAGTACCACACACACACACACACACACACACACACACACACACACTCCTCTTACCTGTCTCTGGGGTCGATCCAGCTCGTAGCCTGGTTAATGTGGTCGATATAATACACTTTGCCATCAAAGTCTCTGGCTTCCTCCCAACCCTCAGGTAGTGGCAACTCCTTCCTTGGCATGTCAGGCGAGTCTCCATGTAATTAACTCCTCTCTACTCAAAATCATAACGAAGGGAAACCATCGCTTTTCTCTGTCACCATCATCATCAACAACAACAACAACATCAACAAGGATCGAGCGGTTATTCCCAAAATTCCCGGTCTGGCGAGGTTTGGATTAGGCCATAATAATAATGATAATAATAATCCATAATAATCCACAGATCAGAACTCAAAGAGGGGCTTGATGAATGAAGCTATCAGAGGATGAAATACTTCCAGTTAGCTGCACTTGTGCACCAATTCATGTCACTGAGAGAGTCGACACATCCACAATGGGTCATAAAACTGCTTTTAGACGTGTTTTTCCACACGTGAGCGCCTCTTTCACAACTTTTCCCACTGTGGTTGGAAACTTTGAGGCGGCCTGGTGACAACTTTTGAAGTGAAGTAGAATTATCCTCGGTCCACGGAGCACGGACGGTGCCGCTGCTGCCGCTGCTGCTGCTTCTATCAACGTAAACAGAACGGCAGCCTCACGTCCAGGTCCATAAACCGCCAAATTAAAGTCAAACTGAGGGGCGGTGTTGTGTCCGGAGCAAGTGCTGCCTCTCCCGAACAACCCGTCCGAGTGGTTCTAATAGAACAAATCCTCAAACCGGGCTCGTTTCTTCTTCTTCTTGCCTACAGGCCACCATGTTTAGCAGCAGTAACCGATGCTAGCCGCCAGCCGCGGGGGAACGAAGAGTCAAGAACACCGCTGAGAGAAGAAAGTAACGAGCGAATCCAGAGCCGGTAAAACCCGACAAACCCGACACGAACTTGAGCGTTAATTTTTGTTAAGCTATGCTTTAAAAAATAAAAACGGGACGGGAGGGAAGCGGCGGCGGCAGCGGCGGTAAAGTCTGTCCTCAGTCCCGATGACTTCAGCCGGGGGACCGTTGTCAAGCGACACACAGGCACCGCGGCTTCCGGCTGGGACTTCAAAATAAGAGGTCTGTGAAACAAAATTCACACGGCAAAATAAGACTTCCGGTCATGGTTGCCATGCAGAAACACACAAGCAATGTTGTAAAAGTACATAAAAGTCATCTTTCTAATATATTACTGAGGATCAAAGTCACCAGTGCAAACAGTACTTCAGAAAAAGTCTTTAAACATCTGAAAAAAACGTACTAGAAGTATCAAAAATGGAAGTAAAAGCAAATAATAAATATATTCAAATGTGTAACGGAGGCACAGCAAAATAAGACTTCTGGTCATGGTTGTCAAATGCAGAAACACACCAGCAATGTTGTATAAGTACACAAAAGTCATCTTTCTGATATATTACTGAGGATCAAAGTCACCAGTGCGAACAGTACTTCAGTAAATGTCTTCAAGCATCTGATATATACATACTACAAGCATCAAAAATGGAAGTAAAAGTAAATAATAATAGATATATTTATATGTGTAATGGAGACACAGCAAAATAAGACTTCTGGTCTTGGTTGTCAAATGCAGAAACACACAAGCAGTGTTGTAAAAGCACCCAAAAGTCATCTTTCTAAACATCTTACTTAATATTACTGAAGGTTAAAGTCACCTATGCAAATAGTACTTGAGTAAAAGTCTTCAATTATCTGAAAAAACATGCTACAAGTTTAAAAATTTGAAGTAAAAGTAAAATAATATGTTCACATGTTTTGTGGCCGAAGTTTTGAAAAATCTGATATGAATACATCTTGATAAAGATGTGTAATGGAGACACAGCAAAATAAGACTTCTGATCATGGTTGTCAAATGCAGAAACACACAAGCAGTGTTGTAAAAATGCCCAAAATTCATACTTAAGTAAAAGTAAAGAAATCTTTCTAAAATATTACTTAATATTATTGAAAGTTAAAGTCACCCATGCAAATAGTGCTTCAGTAAAAGTCTAAAAGTAGCTGAAAAAACGTTCATTCGTTACATGCTACAAGTAGAAGTAAAAGCAAATGATAAATATATTTGTATGTGTTTTGGGGGCCAATTTTTGAAAAATCTGATATGAATACATCTTGATAAATGTGTAATGGAGTCAAGATACTAAATTATCCCAGGCATAGAAGTTAAAGAAAATAAAACATATATTTATTTACTTGTATACATATTAGAGCCCAACCAGTACTCAGTTTTTCTTTGGGCCAATGACGATAAAGATATATAGAAGAAGATCTGATATAGAAACATCTTAACGGAGGCAGGATATTTTACATCTTAACAATAAATGTTATTGGTTAAACTAACATCAGTGCATTGACACAGTAATGGAATGGAAATGAAATAATTATAAATCATCTAAAGCATCTTCTTCTGCATGATAATCTGTAGAAACAGACATCAGGCATCTTATCATATATACTGAACTGATTGTCACACATTTACCAACAACTTCTTTGACCATTGAGTCTGTGTTTTTAATTCTTATCAGATTGCTGATAAAGTAAATGATGGATGATATTAACAGTCAGTGTGAGTGATGTTGATGAACTAGAAGCTAAATTCTACATTATTTTCTCTATCATATCATTACTTTCCTTTTTTATCTAACTGAAAACTGACTGGAGCTGCAACGATTTATCAATCAATCAACTAGATAATCTGATGGCCGATTAATTGTTTTGAGTCACTTTTTAAAGAAAGAAATTCTGAAAACTCTGATTTCAGCGTCTCTGTTACTTTCTTTTCTGTTTTCCTCAAATGTGAGAGTTCGATTATCATAATTGTTGCTGACTGATTTTCTGTTAATAGACTGATAAGTAGAGCTGATTAATAGGGCTGTAACGACTAATCAATTACTTGTCATTGAGGAAAACAGCAATTATTGTGATTAACGATCAAACTTAAGCTTCTTTAATGTGAATATATTCTGGTGTCTTTCCTCCTTTATGACGGTGAACTGAATGTCTTTGAGTTGTGGACGAAACAAGACATTTGAGGACGTTATCTTAAATATCTGACATTTTACAGACCAACAACTAATAGATTAATCGAGTTAACGATCATCAGATCAATATGAAAATAACCATTAGTTGCAGCTATAAAGCTGACATTAGTTCTTGTACGTATTCCTTATTCTTTTAAATTCAGTTTTCAGTCTTACTCCTGTTGTCTGTGTCCAGGTTTCATTAGATTTTGTTAGTGTTTAATTGATTATTCTGTTTATTAATTGCATTTAATTTGTGTATTTTGTTCTATCAGACAGTTTTATGCATTTTATGTCTGTTTGATTCATCTTCTCTCATTATTATTAACACATCTTTATTATGAATATTGTAATTTATCGTCTTTACATGTTCCTGTATTAACAGACTTTAAAGCCCACAGCGCCCCCTGGAGCTCAACAAGCTGAGCTGCTTTTTTGTGTTCTCTGTTCTCTGCACTCAGGGATCATTCATGGTGAAACTGGACGAGTTGATTAAAACTGAAGGCATCAATCAAATAAATTCCCTCAGGATCAAATCTGAAGGGTTGGTGAGAAATGCTGTAAATGTGTTTATCATGTGTGTTATGTGTCTTGTTTTTATGTGAGACCATGTCAGAAAAAACAGTCATCTTACTGTAAAATGTTCTTTGGGCACTTTTGAATTTATAGATACTTAAAAAAATGTTTTTATAGCAGCTTGCTTGTAATTCAACTGTATTCACATAAGTGACTCAAGTAATTAAATTACTGGGTTTGCTTGCCACTTTTTAGCTCACAAAGATCAGAAAAATATTGAATATTGTTATTAATTAGTGATTACTGCAAATAGAAGTTCCTCTATCAAGTAAAACAGACCGGCTACTACAGCGATGCTACGACAAACTGACACGTTTAACAAGAAAATAAACATCTTAATGTTTTGTATTTAATGCCGAATTTACGAGAAGATACGAGAGATTTAGAATCTGTCATCGCCGCTTACAAAGTGTGTTAATTTTCTCCTCATGATGCAATAACTCTTGAAATCACGCTATTTGTTATGGAGTCTGGTGATGTCGCTGTTACTGGAGACGTTGTTCTTCTGGAAAACAAGCTTATTTTGTATTTTTTCTATGATTAATGTATAAAATACTAAGTACATTGAAAAGCAATTATTTGTGATTAATACAACGGTTGTAAATCAGATGTTTGCAGAGTAATATATAAATGTGAGAGTTGACTGTAGATGGAGCACTTCACCTCCACCAGCAGTGTCCACATGTCGTGTCTCAACACACACACACACACACACACACACACACACACACGCAGCTCTGTGTGCTTCACACTTATGAATATTCATTTTGAATTTGAGCTCGTGTGTCTCTGACGTCCTGAACTCACCTGCAGACCTGCGGCGGGTGGGCGGGGTGCTGGTGGTGCCTTCAGGTCCTGTCGGATGTTATGAAATTTGTCCCACAGCGCGCAGAATCACACAAATGTAAAGCAGCAGAAAATGAAAATAAAGTAAAGTACAAATACCTGATAAAATGTACTCAAAAACACTACTGAAGTATTTAGTTAGATTCAACCGGACAGACAGTGAAATAAACATTCAGTAATTCCCCTTAAGAAGTAAAAGCGCTGATGGAAAGTAATTGAGTACATTTACTCAAGTACTATACTTTTTTTAATACTTATATTATTTTTTTGCATTGGAGCCAATCGGATTGAAAAATAAATAAATATTGATCATTTCTATCTTTACTTTTGAAGTGAAAGTATAAAAACTACGTCAAAATTGTACCCAAATGCAATATTTACTCAATTACTCTCCATCACTGCCTTTACTTCTTAAGTGGAATTACTGAATGTGACTACATTTTACTTACTGTACTGTATTTGAATACAGTTGTGAGGTATTTGAGATTATTACTTTGCTTGATCATTTCCATGTTCTGATACTTTATACTTTCACTACATTTTGGAGGCAAATACTCTACTTTTTTTTATAACTTTACTATATTAAACTACACTACATTTTACATCAAATTTGTACCAAAGAAATTTAAGAAATTCCCCCGTTTGCGAGACAAATAAACAACATTCTGATTTTTAATTGTCACACTTGAGTAAATGTACTTAATCACTTTCCATCTATTTTCTGCTACTTTATACTATCACCTCAGAATTAAAGATCTTGTGTTGAAATCTTATCATCATCATCATCATTATTATTATTATTATTATTATTGTTGTTGTTGTTGTTATTGTTATTGTTATAATTATTACTGTTATGATCTAATCTGGTTGACTCTGCTGCAGCAAATAAATACAGTAAAGAAAAAAAATTTAATGAAGTGGAAGTACGTCAAAATTGTGCTTAAGTACAATACTCGAGTAAATGTACTCAGTTACATTCTATCACCGCTTCCACTTCTTTCACCAGCGCCTGTTTCAAGCGCCGCTGACCGCGCTGAAAGCCTCATCTCCACATGAGAGTCTAAATTTACGAGCCGCACATGAACGCAGCATGTTTTTCCTTCCTCTTGCGCGTCTCGAACCAAAAACAAGCGGAGAGCTCAGCTCACATGTAGGGAGAGCAGCCGGAGGACAGGACGGAGCTCAGTGTCAGGCCGACGGTGTGTCTAACAACCAGCAGTGACCCTCCACCACCTCCTCCATCTCCTCCACCTCCTTCACCTCCTCCTCCACCCTCCAGCCTGTCCGCTCGGGTCGCTCCACCTTATGGTTCTCCTCCGGCACATCTCCATCGCCCTGACCGCCGCCGTGGCTGCTCTGGGCTCCGCGCTCTTCATCGCCCTCAACTTCTTCTACAAGAGGCGAATATGGTCTCCACAGGCGGAGTACTGCACCATCAAAGAGGTGACTCCATCCGTTCACTGATCAATAATAATAATTAACCTTTTTTATTATTTAATCAGCTGTTTAACTTGGACAGGAGCTCAGATTACAGTACAGTTACATTACATATACAGGAAAACACTGAGAGGGACTGATGACTGTTATTAAGATGATGATGATGATGATGATAATGATGATGATGTTAATACTTAAAATGTAAATGATGAAGAAGAGGAGGAGGATGGTGCTTGATAAATAGCTGACTTGTTACTGGTGGTGATGATGATGATGATGATGATGAAGATGATGGATTTGATGAAGTTGGTGATGATGATGATGATGATGATGTGATGAAGATGATTGTGATGTTGTTCTTTAAGATGTAAATGATGAAGAGGAGGAGGAGGAAGAGGTTAGTGGTCATGTGTGGAGAGAGGCTGATGAAGATGAATGGTGATGTTAATGATGATGATGATGGTGATATTGATGATGAAGATGATGGATTAGTTAGTGATGATGATGATGATGACGATGATGATGAAGAGGTTGATGTTAAACAGAAGCTGATGAAGATGAAGGTGAAGGTGGAAGTGGAATGTTAATATTAACAATGATGAAGGTGATGAAGATGATGAATGTGAGAGTGTTGAGGAAGAGGAAGATGATTATGTTGCTGCTTGTCGAATGAGTTGAGTGAATGATGAAGATGATGATGAAGACGATAGCGAGTAAATGGATGATGAAGATGAAGATGACAGCGGATTGATGATATTAAAGAAGATGATGACGGTTGTGGTGATGAGGATGGTGATGAAGATGTAACGATGGTTGGTGACTGCATGAGAGTGATGATGATGAGGATGGTGATGATGAAGAAGACGATGATGCTGCTTGATAAAAAAACTGACTTGTTGCTGGAGATGATGAAGATCATGAAAAGATGTTGAGACTAAAGTGATGAAGAGGAGGAGGATAGTGATGAAGAGGAGGAGGATAGTGATGAAGAGCAGGAGGATAGTGATGAAGAGAGGATGATAGTGATGAAGAGGAGGATGACAGTGATGAAGAGCAGGAGGATAGTGATGAAGAGCAGGATGATAGTGATGAAGAGGATGACAGTGATGAAGAGGATGACAGTGATGAAGAGGAGGAGGATAGTGATGAAGAGGACGACGAAGAAGAAGAAACAAGATCAGTGACATTTGAGGAGGAGAAGATGAAGAGCAACGTAGCAGAGACAATGGCGGACGACACTGATGATGAAGATGATGGGTTTGTGATGTCACTGATGATGAAGATGATGGGTTTGTGATGTCACTGATGATGAAGATGATGGGTTTGTGATGTCACTGATGATGAGGACGGTGACGACCAAAGACACTAATGTTAACGATGAAGATGAGTGTGAGGATGAAGATCATGAAAAGATGATGTGGTGGAGGCCACGATGACATGTGAGAAGAAGAATGTGATGAAGATGAAGATGAGGGTTATATGATGTCATTGATGAAGAGGATGGTGTTGTGATGAACGGGGGAACAGTGACGATGAGGAGAGCTGCAACGCTCAGTCGATTAATCGATCAAGACATTACTAAAGCTGCAGCGATTAATTGATTAACGATCAGTTGCTAACTATTCACTCAATCTACTATTTTGACAATCGATTGATCAGTTTGAAAAAAAATTTCCAGCTTCTTGAATATGAATATTTTCTTTCCTCCTCTGTGACGATTAACTGAAGATCGTTGTGACATCTGATCGACATTTATAATCATTTTCAAATAACTAATCAATGGATCCACAGCATTGTAATAACGGTTAGCTGCAGCCCTCCCAGAGAGAAGAAGAAGACGCTGTGGCAGCCTCCCCGACGACGATGACGAGGGTGGAGATGTTGGATGAAGGTTTTGTCAGAATGTATTTTTAGGCCGCTGAGTGGTTTTTGGTCGTCTCCTGCAGACAGAAGCAGAAGTGAAGTGGTCGGCTGACTGAGGCTCTTAATGAGCGATTCTTCAGCGGAGGACTCCAGCTGCAGCCTGAATCTCTTAATAAAATCTATTTGCATGTCTCTAATCTTGTTTCCCTCGATTCAATCAGCGGCAGCAGCCTGTAATGGGCTTAGCCCGCTTTATCTGGCTCAGCCCGTCTTTAGAGGATAATGTTGTCAGTGTGTGCCGGCAGCTCGCTGCAGAGGGGACGTAAATGTTTTCATCCCGGGAGCCAAAGTCTACCGCCGCGTATTGTCATCACGTCCTGGGCTTCAGAAAGCGGTGGGTGGCGGTGGTGGAGTCGACTAACAGCGTGTTTCTGACCCCGGGGAGCTTCGGCAGGTGGGAAGGATGCACACGCTCATTTACACAGTCGACGAGCAATCAGTGAGGCGGCAGGAGGAAGATCCAGCTGCTGGATTCTCTGTTCGAGCAGCCAGAGGCCAGAGACCGACTGTCTGAGGCGCTAATTCTCATTTTTGATGTCCGTTTGTTGTTTCTGCACCGATGTAGGAGATTTAGACCTTAAAGGAGCAGCTGCAGTACAGTTTAAACTCACAGTCTGTAAGATTTTCTTGATTTCAAACCACAGTCTTGATGTTTTTTTCAGTTTTATGACCAAACTAATCACCAGAATAAATGTTTGGAATGTGCAATTCTGCAAACAGATCAGAAACTTTACTTTTTCGTCTTTACATTATGTTGTGACAACGCTGTCGGCTTCGGACCGTAGCTAAGATTTTCTTGATTTTAAACCACAGTCTTGATGTTTTTTTTCAGTTTTATTTTATGTTTGGAATGTGCAATTCTGCAGATACGAAACTTGACTTTACGTCCTTACATTATGTTGTGACAACGCTGTCGGCTTCGGACCGTAACTGTCTTCAGAAAACTAGCTGTGACGAAGGCCAACTGCAACAAAAAGCTGCACTTGAACGCACCGCGAAGACTACAGCCGACGGCCAGCAACCTTATACGTTCTGCGCCTGTGAGAATACAAATGCAGCATTTTTTTTGACACCGCTCCTGCTAATAAAGCCGCTTCTAATTGAGAATGTGTCGGCTAAAAAGTTGCAAGTAGCGCTGGCAAAGAGGCAGAGGAGGAAAATATGGAGAAACAAGTTAAATGTGTGAAATCTAGGATACGAGCTGAGCCGTCGGTGCTTCAGGGCCTTCAGGCATGTAAACCACTTGGTTACAGTTTGGAATAAAGATTTATGTTCTCGCCACAAACACAGCTGGAAAATGTCCTGACATCTTTTAAAAAATATCCAGCGGTTCAGAGCGTACAGATGTTGAAACACTGGTCTTCTGTTTCATCTTGTCACGCAACCACCTCTGACCCCTCGTCCTCCCGTCCTCCAATCTGAGCACGATGTTTCACGTACTGTAGAAATGTTGAACCATCACATTTAACGTATTCGTATGCCGACATTTTACTCTGAGCTGTTTATAACACGTGAAACAAAGTACCGCTCCACTAACATCATAGAAGATCAAACACACTTTTTAAAGCTTTAGGCACATAAGAACATGGAGGTCTCACTCTCTACAAAGTGTGACCTTTAGACAGAAAACCTTCAGCTGCTGCTGTTGAAAGCACAAAAACACGACTCCCGACTTCCAGTAACACAATCTTTGTGTCTTCCTGTTATCAGACGACCCCATTAAACACCCACGACTTTTAAACTTAACACTCCCAGACTGTGACGCAGACTTTCTGTCCTAATGAGTTTACAGTCCAACTCTGACAGAGCTCTGATGACATCACTGTGACATCACCCGGGTTTACTTTTTGGACTTTTGGAAGCAACAAACATATTAAACAACTGTCAGCCAGCCGTTCTCTGTCCACCTGCCAGCAGATACAGATTTTCCACCAACATTCGCGGGTCTACACAGGTTTTTTAAACGCTGGTCAACCCGCTAAAAATCGCGTATCGACCACATTCTCACTCCGCAGCCCAAACGAGCCACGCCTCCTGTCTTTATGCTGAGCTAAGCTAAGCTAAGCTAACCATCGTCTGACTCCAGCTCTTCTCTCAACACACAGACTTGATATTAAAACAAAGAAAACATGTGGTCACTCAGTCTTGCTAATTGCTCTCGCTGCACAACAATCAAGCTGGTTATCATGGAGTGCATTCTGGGTAATGTAGTGATGCATGAACTAGACACAGACGAGGTTCCGACTGACGCTATGTGACAGCGTGAGAGGATCGCAGCTCTGAGTTTTGCTATTCAGTGCTGCAGGCGAGCCGGCTTTACTGGCTCCCTGTTAGAAAGCCGATGTGCTGCCAACCATCTGCTCTGCTGGAGTGTCCTTGAGCAAGATGCTGACTCCCTGTCAGATCCAGCTGATCTGCAGCTGAGCGGAGCTTTTTTACCCCCCGAGGAGCAGAAAAACAAAAGAAATCAATACTGAATCACTGCCTTTTTATGAGAAATGTCTGTTTAGTTTGAAACCTGAGAGAAGTCTGTATTTGAACTGACGATGGGAGCAGGATCGGATGATTCTCACACCATTTATCTCGGAAACGATGTTGAATGTCTTTGTCCGACAGACAGACAGACGTCTCCTTTGCAATGTTGGAGGTCCAATGATGACCGGAAGATAACGAGTATGCAAGAATTGATCACTTCGCACAAAGTCCGTGCTGATAATGCAGCAGAAAGT
This sequence comes from Diplodus sargus, assembly GCA_903131615.1. Classification (NCBI taxonomy): domain Eukaryota; kingdom Metazoa; phylum Chordata; class Actinopteri; order Spariformes; family Sparidae; genus Diplodus; species Diplodus sargus. The sequence goes on along the minus strand of CAEMYA010000585.1, from coordinate 335,317 downwards.
GGCACAAGCTCTGCAGCCTCAGCAGCTGAGGAGCTGCTCCAACACTGTCAGGGTCTGAGGTTTGTCTCCCAGCGGGCTGCAAACACTGCGAGTACAGGAGGCGAGCCGCAGATCTGTCAGAGCTGCCGAGTTAATCTGAAGAATCTCAGCAACACCAGTCAGTAATTACAGCCAGAAGCACGTCAGAGAAATTTAATTACCACCAAAAATATCTTTAATTCTTCTCCTGGCCTCTCTCTGGCACAATTAGAAGGTACTTGTGGTGTCGAGGAGTCTAATTAAAGCAGATTCTGATGCTGAAAATGATCTAAGATCCTCCTACAGCCTCAATCATCCATCACGCGGTGACGTGAAGTGTGATATTTTGTAACAAGAAAGCTAAAACTGAGGCATCGCCGCCCTGAAAGGGCTGATATGAATTGCTAATGAAGTCGCTGCACATCAGCGCTGGGCATGAATAAAGACTAACCTTGTGTGACTTTTAAAAGGAGACGAGCGACGCGTGAAGGATCTCAGGGGGGATCGTGGCGTCTCAGGTGAGAAAGAGGGCGCTGAGGTTTGAATCCGGGATGATAACCTTTCACTGAGGAGGACTGCTCTCTCAGATCTGACCCAAATAACACAGAGCGGGTTGCTGCGATGCTGCTCCGTCTTTTGTTTAATATCACGAGCGTTGCCTCGAGAGGTTTCGCAGACGCTGATTCATTCTCCTGAAGGGAGGACCGAAGGCCCAGCTGCCTACAGCATTCAGCTGGATTGAGAGAGATTGATAATTGGTGCTGGCTCATCAGAGGAAAGTGTGAGAATTTCATCTAGAGCTGCAGCTCACAATTATCATCATTGTCGGTTCATGTGCTGATCAGCGACGTCTTTAAATATCTTGTTTTGCACAGATATTCAGTTTACTGTCACTAAGACCTTCAGTATGGAGCCCAGAGATCTCATCCACACCATCTGTGGAGTTCAGACTCTCTCTGCTGTGTTCAGGTTCGCCTGTGGTTTGATATTCATGATGCGCCTCAAAATGTTTACACTATTAATCATCAGTATATTTGCGCCGTTCTCACCGTAAAACTGAGCAAACCGCCTCCGTCGCTGCTGAATAAACGATGTGTGTTTGAGTTTTTGCCTCCAGTCTTTAAACCTTTCTGGACTCTGTTTTTGCTCTCCACCTGCAGGAGGAAGAGGAGCGTGGGAAGCGTCAGGTCCTCGTCCTCGGTCTGGACGGAGCCGGGAAGAGCAGCATGTTGCAGGGTTTGACCCCCGGGGAGCCGGCGGCTAAGAGGGGCCGCTGCCGACCCACCCGCGGCTTCAACTTCATGAGCCTGAACGCCCCCGCCTGTCAGCTCGACTTCCTGGAGAGTAAGACTCCTTTTGTTCCTCCAAATCAAACAAAGCGGGTTCTGTGTGTGAAGTCAAGGAGACATTTATACTGTATCGAGTAGCATGACGAGGAGAATGGGAAGGAGATTTTATCTCCCTGTTCAGTACAGTCGGCAGCTTGTTTCATTAGACTCACATCGCACCGAACCGAAACAACAGAGGAGCCTGAAAAAACTCTTCTCATAAGCTTAAATTGTGGAAGAATATAAGTGGTAACAGATCAAAACATGATCAAGTGGAGGTGTTTTTGTTTCACCAAGTCCAATATTCTCTCTGTTTTAGTTCTGCTTTTGGTCTCCACCACCTCCCGAGGGAAAGATAACCAACATTATAGTCCACGTAATGGATTACATACCGTACATACGATTTGCACGATGTGTGTTAACAAACCGTACGGAAGTGTATCGAGCTTTATTATACTTTATACACAAGCCTGATTTATGCTCGTTGGCGCCCTACGCTGTAGTCTGATGTGCACCTTGGAAGAAATGTAAGTGCATGTTGGATAACGAGGAATGTGACTGGTTCGCTTCTGACCTGTAGTCCCCCCAGTAAACAAACCACCCTCTTCGGCGGTTGCGGTTCCTCCTGACCGGCTGGACCTGGAGGTTGTTACCGGACAGATCAGCTGAGTTTAACCTCTTTATAAAGCTCCGTAAAGCCGAGAGGAGATTCAGAATCAGTTGAATATTCTCTGGAGGTTTAGATAAACCCAACGCATGGTCGCCTTGTTTTCTTTCTTGTGCGTTTATATTAAAATGATCGATTACAGCAGTTTTAATAAGGTTGTCGACAGCAACGATACTTGAATCATTTTTCAATACCACACGTTTAAAATGTTACAATGTCATCAATTATCTAAGACTTTTATTTCCTGTGGTGTCGTAAGAGGAAAGTATTGTGATTAAAGTTTAACATTTCTGGTGTAAGTTTAGTAGATAACTTGAAGTTGCTCAGAGTTTCACCCAGATTTGAGTTGTTTACCTCCAATCTCCTCCCTTAAAGCTGCTGCATCCATCACTGCCAGCACAGAGGCAATCTGTGGCACCTGCTGTATTGTCCTTATTTGCTCGCCGACTGACGAGAACTTCTGGCACTTTTCTGCTTTCGCTATCAAGGTAACATTTAAGCCCGTTACTGACGACCAGAGTTTCAACCATGCGAGTGCCAAACAGACGCGGCAGATGTTTCCAGTTGGATTGTATTTACAGACAAATACACCAATCCTGCTAATTAGCATTCCACTGAAAGCCACTGCGCCACATTAAAAATAGCCTGAATGACTTCGCTCTTCATTCAAACCGGTCTGGAGTGTGAGACGCTCCGCTGCAGTCGGGCCTCGCGACGAGTTTCTGCAGATGTATTCTCAGGAATGTGTCACGCTTGGCGGCTGATTTATTCATGATCTGAGCACAGAGATCGGTTCGGCTCCCTGAATCCTTTTTCTCATCTCTGAAAGTTAAGAGGGACACATGTCACCGCCCACTCAGTCACCGAGCTTCGACGGCCCTGTGCAGTAAATGTTAAGAGCCTTTGTCTGGCTGACATTGATGCAGAGGCGTGCTGACAGCTTGGTGCACACTTGCGCACATCAGGAGCGGTACAGTGCTCAGAGACTGACGGCTTCTCTTCATGAAGCCCGCCGGGGAAATCAAGCTAAAAGTCTTTAAACCACAAATGAAAAGATGCAGATCAGATCAGTCGGGGACGGAGTTTGAGGCGTTGAGCAGCTCAGACTTGGGTTCGTGCTGAAGGGAAGTGAAAAACAGAATCAGGAAGAAGTTCTGAATATGTTACACAAGCTGTGTGTGTGTGTGGTTGAGGCCTATTTTCTCAGCTTTCCTCATAAATAAACATCCAAGTGTTGGTACAGTATGTACCAGTTTGATCTGAGGAACTCCCTGAGCTCACAAACTGACATCCAGCCTGGACGCCATTACAGGGTAACATCGGTTTATTTATTTTTTTGACCCTATTTCACATGTTTTTGCTTCGAAGTGACTAATGGGACAACAGCGTTTGGAGTCGGTCCAGTATTGAGCGAGACTGCTGCATTCAGCCACCGTGAAATTGGCTGCAGGCAATCTACATCCACTTAATGTCCTTATTTTGTCTCCAACAACGTTACGGAAAGACAGACGTTTTCTGTTAAAGAGATCAAAAACACCAGCTATCACTCTCGCCAAAGACACCAGACTCCATTAACAGAATCAGGGATTGTATCGTTGGAGAACACGCTTCAGTAAAACCTGACGGAAACACAATGAAACTCAAAAAAAACATTTTGGCTCCTTTCAACAATCACCTTTTATGTCGAAATAAACCCATAATCCACTGAGTTAGACGTCAAAACACTGGGGGACGTCTGAGGACTCTGACCAAGAAGATCACATCAGAAAAAGGCATCTGCGAGTAGTTTATCTTTCTCTGAGACGCGCCAACATCGTCTTTCACTTATATTTGAAAACAAACCACACACAGCGTGTTACCAGAGCCGTGGAGAAAGTCATGGCTGCAGTTTAACTGAAAGGTGGGTCAGACAACACGTGTACCCAGAGGGAAATGGATGAGATACAACAGATTAACATCGGCCGCTGACAGTGGTGAATGCCATCTTATTTGTCAGCCAACAAGCCGAATATCAGCCGGTAACGATCAGCAGATAAACATCCTGGAGAACACAGAAGTCAAAGTTAAATCAACACGTGTCTCGAGTGTTTCGTCACTTGAACAAACATATACGTTTTACATAAAAGAAAGAAACCTTAGCTGTAATGTTTGCTGAATTAGATAGTTAAAGGGATATTCCGGTGTAAATTTAATCCATGGTTAAAGGTAATCGACTTGTCGGACTTCTGTTCACTTTACAATAGAAATGCGGCTAAGCTAGCAGATGTCTGATGCCTTGAACTATGTGCTGAGACCCTGTTTGTACTGTTGCTGACGTTTTGTGCTGTTCTGATCATAATTTGTGGCTATGAGTGGCGTTTTGAGTGTATTGTTATCATGCTGTCTTTTCTGAGGTTGCTAAAGCTACATAAGCTAGCGTCTGCAAACTTGACCTCTCGAGGGGGATCTTACTCAGTGTCACGGTGTGTTAGACCATGGATTCATTTACACCGGAATATCCCTTTAAGAATTCACCATAGTCAGCGTTTCACAAAGTTTAGAAAGTTTGTCCTGATGCAACAAGTCTCAGAATTGAGTGTTTTTGTAAGGGTTGTCTGGGGACGACCTGCGCTGTAAATTGAGTTGGCTGTGGAAGCGGCCCAGTGTGTGGTTCTGTGTGGAGACACGATCTCCATTGAAAATATGCAGAGATCGTTTTTTTGGCCTCAGGAGCCACAAGTTGGTTCCATATATCATCGTCATTCACACCCATATGAGTCAGTGTCTGCAGTGTGTGTGTGTGTGTGTGTGTGGGTGTGTGGGTGTGTATCTGATCTAATAAGGCAGCCTGCAGAGCAGCAGGACGAGCGTCCCGCTGAGCTCCTCTGACTATAAAACACGAGCTGCCCGCTGCGCCTGTAGCTTCCACATCAGGTAAACAGGTATTTACTGCTGCCACATTGCATCGGCTAAAGGTACATCACCACCCAGTTACCTAGCAACATTCTCCATTAAGTCCAGCGCTAATGAATTCTCGCTGCGCCGAGGCAGTGACGACCTGAAGTCACACCCCACCGCTGTGAGAGCAGCGATTCGTTTGGCCGCAGAGCGCCGTTGGTCATTAAAGCGGCGGGTCAGTTCTACCGCACAGCAGGATTGTGGGAAGTTAAAGCTTTCAGTCACTTTGAAACTTTCGTCATCATTGAATCTGGTAACAAATGTGTCTGTGACTGTGTGGGGTACAAACTGTGTTGGTGCTGAAGTGTTGCAGAAAGATTTAACAAGCTCTTTTCTGGGTTGGACTGAAACTATTGCCTCATACAACAGGAAACAATCAGCAACCAGTCGGTCCAGAGACACGCCTGCTTTAACAGCCGTCCTCAGTGATTAAATGGAGGCAACTTTCGAGACAGGTGTGAACACGGCCCACATTTGAGATCCGATCACGTGTCGTTGGCCACACCAACTGACGCCCTCTGTGACACAAGAAGAAACCACAAAAACAGGCAGCATAGATTACACACCAGACTCCCTTAACAAATCACTCAATTTTAAGAGTTGCTGAGTGAAGGGAAACTTAACAAACTTTGGGAAATGTCTACAGCAAATACTTCAACACAACATGTTATTAAAGGTGGACGTGTCAAATTTTACAAATACAGGAAACTGAAACCAATGTAAGCAACTTCTTTGACACCCATGGAGAAAGTCTCCAGACTCCCTTAACAAATCGCACAATTTTGTGAGTTTTAGACTCAGGAGACACTTAATAAACTTTGTGAAATAATGTCTATGACAAATTCTAAATCATTCATGCTTTCTTGTAAATTTGGCACTAAATGCAAAACATTAAGTTGTTTCTTTACAACTTCAGTTTCTTGAAAAATCTCAGTTTTTCATTGGCATCGTTTTACCTGACAACATATGGCAGCTGTGTGAACTCACTGTTTCACCATCTACATGAAATATATTCATGAAAACAACATTTTATTGAAGGTGAACATGTCAAATCTAACTGATCCAGTAAACGTAGACCAATATAGGCTACTTTTATGTCCCTCCTGGAGAAGGTCCCCCAGACTCCCTTGAAAAATGGCGCAATTTTGTGATTTGTTGAGTCAGGAGAAACTTTATAAACACTGTGACATGCTGTCTCCAACCAAATCTTAACTATTTGGCTCTTCTTGTAAATTCGGCATTAAATACAACACATGCTGTTGTTTCTTTCTTTGTTAAAAGTGTCAGTTTGTCACAGCATCACTGTAGCGTTGTCACACATCGAGAAAATCGCCAGACTCCCTAAAAGAATCACACAATTTAGTGAGTTGTTTATAGATTTTGAAAAACAGTGTCTCTGACAAATTCTTGTAAATTCAGCAAATGTTCCACTTTACGTTATTTCCTACTTGGTGTGAAAAAACATTGTAAGTTTTGTTCCAGTGAGCAGAAGTGGTCGCCTGACGCGTGTTAATGACACGTGTGATCAGACGACGCAGGACAGATGATGATTTATGTAAATAAACGAATCGGTCCAGCTCTCATATCTCATTTGACGATAATCTGCAATCATTAGGTAGTGAAACAAACACGCCTTGAATACTGAAACATTTCCTTCAGGAACGATTCCTCTGAGTGAGAGAGAAAAACAACAGAGGAGAAAAGAAAATAAAGGCCAAAGAATGCAAGAAAAACGGATAAATTATGTAAAAAAAAAAAAAAAAAGAATGGAAAGAAAGGAAAAAGAAAAATATGCACTGTTATATTTTGCTCGGAGCCTCGTTGACATATCGTGTCTGGAGGCAACAAGATGGAAAAATGGATTCAAACCAATTTCCCAGGCAGAGAAACGTGGATATAAATAATGGCCAAGTGCCGTCGGTGCCCATTTCATCCCTGGGTGAAAACTAGATTAGTGATTTCTCTCGGTCGGGTGCACATCTGAAATTAATCTGTGGCCAATTTGTTTGTAGGGGGGGGAACACCACCAGCTTATCTAATTCTACCATTTGATCTGCCCATTTATTTATTTACGGATAAGATTTATTTGAAAGGCTTCTTCTTCTTCTTCTTCTTCTTCTTCTTCTTCTTCTTGCACAAAGGAGGCTGACAGCAAACATCTGCCACACTGAAAGCATCACGCCGATGACTCACCGGCTCTAACGTGCAGTGACAGCTTTCTTTATATGCACCAATAAAACAACATGACATCAGATTCTGTTTATATCTGCATGCAGCAGTGTGTCTGCGAATTCACGCCTCACGCTTTGGATACTTATGAAACCGGTATTTAATTATGGAAACCCCCACTTAGAACTGCAGTGTCACAGTTCACAGGCGCCATCCGCTGCTGATAACATCGTCATAACGAGCTGATAACACTTGTTTTATGATCACGTGAGTCTTAGGTGCTTTCGTCTTTTCAAACACTTGTATTGACGTGTAGATCTCCAGAAAATGCTATAAACAAACACTGCAGGGCTGAACAATTATCGCAGTATTACTAATTGCAATATCCGTATCACAAGAACTGCAATTATTTAATAAAAAATAGTTTTAATGGAACATTGTAGTGCTGCAGAGATGTTCTGGTCTACAAAGCTTCTTCTCCAGATCTAATTAAAACACAGTTGTTTGGCAGAGACTGTGAGAAACGCCACATCATCCTGATTTTACCAGTTTTTCAATGACAATGAAAATGATGATGTAAAATGTAACCAACCATAATAATCATGAACTATATCACATGTGGGTACCTGTGACAAAAACGGTAACCAGACTCCCTTACAAAATCGTGCAATTTTGTAAGTTGTTGAGTTCTGAAACACCTTACAAAGTTTGTGAATTGCTGTTAATTACAAATTCTTAATCATTCAAGCCTTCCTGTAAATTCGGCATAAATAACAAAACACAGAGTTGTTTCTTTCTGTGTAAAAATTGTCGGTTTGCTGCGCCGACGCTGCACCGGCCTGTCTGCCTCCTTGTCGAAGGCGGACTTTACTTGCTAACATTTAGCAGCTTGGAAGCCGCTGGTTCAGCTGAAGAGCTCACAGCTTTTACTTGATGAGATAAGATAAACATGGTGACGCATGATACTGTTGGTGGAACATGACTGGATCTGTGATTCAGGCCTCGGTGGTCTGTGGCTGTTTTTCAAAGCGGTGGAGTTTAAAATGTTTGTATTTCCTCTGTTCAGTCGGCGGAGGGGAGGACCTGCGGCGGTACTGGTCCGACTACCTGAGAAGGACTCACGTTCTGGTGTATGTGGTGGACTCGTCTGACAGGAGCCGCCTCCCACTGGCTAAGGCTGAACTGCACCGCCTGCTGAGGGTGGAGCCCGGGCTGCCCGTGGTCGTCCTGGGAAACAAGCAGGTAAACACGACGTCCTCTTTATCTCGACTTAAAGGACCAGTGTGCTCTTTTTAGCATGTTTTAGGTTGTTATCTTTTTTAAAATGAACTTTTCCTGATGTTCTCTACAGAGATAAAGTAACTAATAAGTGCAAAAAGTGTTTGGATCAGTCCAAATAGATTTCTGTAGCGGCACCCACAAAATGGGCTGCAGTCGCTTTAATGTAATCCTTTGGGGCAACTGCAAAAAACTCACGTTCGTCAAAAATGCTCCGTTTGGCCGCCGACAGTCTCAGATTGTTATTCACAGTAACTGACAACATTATAGAAAGGATCTCTAGAGACAGACCTCTGCGATAAAGAGAAGAATCCTGTTAACTAAAAATAAACGTTATGATGCTTCTCCTCAAACCACCAGACTCCATTTATAAAACAGTCAGTTTACCGTGAAAAATACGTCAATCCAACCATAGAAACAAAGTAAAACTCCCTCAAGTGTTCAAACAATCACCTGCTCTGGTTCGGGCGAAACTAATCTTTAAATCACAGCAAAAACAGAAGAAGCAGAAAGGATCAAATCCGAGAACTGACGGAGCATACAAAATACAAAAACTACACAAAGTTCAAACCAATAAAGCCGTGGGACCTGATTCATTACACACAGCTGTACACGGAGAAAATGGCTGAAAAAAAGTGAAAGGCAGGAAGTGGAAGGTAAAACATGACACACATGGATATAATCTACTAAATTAAACAGCGAACACAACCAGAGTTTATGTGCAGTAGTTTCATGGTTAGAAACCAACTGGCACTAAGCTCCTCCTGTTTTAAGCACAATGTGAAACAGAAAAGCAAACAGCAACAGGAGTGAACAGCTTTGAATTCGCACTCTGGTGGTGAAGTTATCTTATTAAGGAGCCTCCGCCTGAAATCACACTGAAGTCTATTTGAATAAAGTACACAAACAGAGCCGAGCCGGCACACGCTGTTCCCTCTCCGTCGATCCGGCGGTGACGATCCATCACGCTCCTGAAATAAACATTTCTATATTTCCGCCTCAGCTCATTTATCTTCGCCCTACGCGGCACTTGTGGAATTATACATGACCCCTTTCGAGGGGGAAGCAGGAGTATTTGTCACGTCTGCTGTCAGAGCGCTGCAGCCTGTTCGTCCTCTGCGCTACATCGCAGATAAAACTCAATATCGTTAACGCCTGAGCTGGATGTGTTGGGAGCAGGTGCAGTCCGGTTAGACGCCCTTTCTCCCCCACTTTCATCTTCAAAATGAATTAATAAAACTTGTAACATCAAACAGAATACCTGCTATAGGAATGAAAGAGAGACTTGTGCCTTTTAAGCCTTTTGACTATTAATTAGAGCGCCGCAGAGATCCAGATCCTCTCGCAGAGTTACACAGGTAAGCGTTTGATGTTCGCACATCAAAAATGTTCGACGTAATTGTGAGATTTCCCAGCGAGCAAATGTTTGTTCAGTCAGAAGACATGAAGTGGGCTAAACTAGGTCGAATAATGAATGTTAATTAGACGTCCACGTTGCAGACAAGCTTTGTTGTGACAGCAGTTAAATTGGTGGTTCGGCGTGTATTTAGATCTGATTCACAGCAAGATGCAGTCACTTAAATGAACCTTATATGAAACCACTAAAGTGCATTATTGGAATTTAGCTCATTTGTTGTTAAATCAAAGTTTATAATAAACCACTTAAGTATTCCTTTAATTGAAGTTATGGGTAAATACACAACTTCTGTTTGTAACGACCAAACTAAGCTTTTCTTAATGTAGTTAAGTGAAGTTACCATGAAGTCAAAATCACAGTATGTGATCCAGAACAGAGTCATCTTGTCGGTATTCTAAATGATAGTTAAGAGTTTGTCACTCATCTTTTACTGTGCGTACGTATAAAAAGAAGGACTGTAAGGAGTGTTTCTGGGGCCTCATGGATTATAAAAACACACATTTCTAGCGTCTTTTAGAGGAATTATTTTCTGCTTTTCCCTGGATGTAACTATGGACAGAAAGCTCCACTTGTTGCTACGCTAACTGCTAATCAGCAGCCTCATAATGAACACCTATGGACCGAGGCACAACCTCGAACGACGACGAGTCAGTTACAGTACCGGATTACAAAACGGCTATGTTAGCGATCCTAGCTGAAACTACCAAACCACCTCGGTACCGTGTTCCCTATCGTCACACTGGCCTCTGGAGGTTGTGTTGGTCCAGCCCGGTCCGGCTGTGTTCACTAGGAGCTGCCGGCAGCGGCTCACGTCTGTTTTACGGGAACTTCAATATAATATTGGAATATTTTTGGGCTGTGTTGCAATTGGAAATCTCTTCAAAAGCACTTTGAAAAACGCCTCAACGGGATGACAAAATCAATCTTTTCTCAATATCAATGTTTTGACAATACTGTAGGGACACACTGAGGTTTTAATAACTAACCCTCAGAAATGTGGGTACAATGATATGATATCCAAAACCTCAAGACCACATAAAGTCTCATTTAACGATAACCAAACAAATGGACGCTGTGTGTCAAGTGTCGAGCTCAAACCAACATACTGCAGCTGGACGGTGGAATGGTTTAAATATCTCATCATGAATCACTGCGCTCCAGGCTGTTATCTGTAGGTGTGCGCTGAATTCACAACGGCGAAAATATAGTAACTCATAATTACAGGACATCACTCAGATACGAACGCTCGACACGTCTGTGCGTGAATACGTTCTTTAATTAGAGTTCTGTCCCTCTCAGGATTTTTTTGTTCCCAGGTCTGGATCTTGATGAAAGAACCGGAGCCTAAAGCTTTTGTCACGCTGTGCACATGACGCAGGTGGAATAAAACCGATAATGTCTCGAGCGGGAGGAGCTCTCTCCGGCAGTGAGACCGTCTCTCACCCACCACTGCTTTGTTCTCTGCCTCGGCACTCGCTGCGTTAAAGCAGCACAAAGGATGTTTCAGGCAGGAGCTCCGTGTTGGTGCAAAGAAACGAGGCGGACATCTGTAGAACCGCAGCCCCGGCTGAATGGTTTGTGTAGGAGGGCGGCGTTACATTCACTGTCTTCACATGCACACGTTTTTAATCAGCGCTGAGCCAACGTTTGACATGAAGCTGTGAAGTTATTTGCACATTTTTAAGTATAACGTGCATGTGCATCATTTTGTTGTTCTCGGGAAGTCAAGTCAGCTTTCGGAGGCGGAATACGTTTATTGATGACGTTTTTTCTTTGGAATAATGTGTAAATGTTAAAAATAAGCTATCTGTTCGAAGTTCTTCTGCACTTTCAAGTTGTTATAAACTGAGTCCAGGAGTAACTCAGGCTGTGTTCTCAGTCTTAACACCTATTTTTACTCAAATATGGCAAATTTTACATTTCCTGCTTGTTGTTAGTGCAGTTAACTGTTTGTATTTGTCATTGGGAAAAAGCTAACAATACAAATACTGTATATTCAGCCATATTTTATCAAAATACAACAAATTAAGGAAATGCACAACTTCTGTTTGTTCCTAGTTTTACATTCGTTCCACAACTTAGTTTAATTACATCAGATTTGAATGACAAATGCAATCAAACAATGCTAATGACAGAGCTGTTGGCGAAAACTCATATTTATGACACTTATTACATTTAATTTGATGCTAACTCAGCTAACCATTTGTGTTTGACGCCTGCAACCAAACTAAGCTAACGTAGCTAACTGCAAACAGAGGCATGACTTTAACAGTCATTTCAACCAAAATATACCAAAACATGGCTAAATACATAGCTCCTGTTTAATTTAGCATGGTGAGATGTTTATGTTGACGCTAGCAAACAAACTAAGCTAACATAGCTGCTTCCAACAAAGACGCAACAGCTAACTGCACAAGCTGAAATTGAAAGTGTATATAGTGGAGAAGTTTCAATAGAATTAGTTTTATGAACATTTTAATTCCTTTCTAAGAACATCTGCATGCACATTTACTGAAGAAAACAGAAGCCAGTTAAGCTAACGTATCTGCGTCCAACTAAGACGCAACGCTAACTGCACACGCTGAAACTGACAGTGTATATTTTGCTGAAACACGATTGTTTGGAACAGACTGATCAGAAAACAGAAACTTTTATTTTTTATTTTTATATCTTTCTATGAACATCTGTAAGAAAAGAAAAGAAAAACATACTGACTTTCAAATTCAACAGCTGATGAGAGATTATAGTGAATGAACTACAGAAGACGCAGAACTCGAGTGTGTGTTTCGGTTATTGCCCTCGTCATTTCTTTTCAGTCTGACTGTAACTGGTTTGACGCTCTTCACAGGATAAGCCGAACGCCGTGAGCGTGTCGGAGCTGCATGAAGCCTTGTCTCTGGGCACCGTGACCGAAGACAGGAAGCTGTTCCTCTTGGCTGCCCAGCTGGGCTCTGATGGGGCCCTGAGGAACTCCCGCCGGGGCCTGGACACCTTCCAGGACCTCCTGCTCCAGCTC
>CAEMYA010000585.1:302654-322389 GCA_903131615.1 Diplodus sargus | reverse complement strand
GGAAAACAAAGGGATGGCTTCAAGCAATCTTCCTCCTCCTCCTCCTCCTCTTCCTCGTCCGTGTCTAAGCTCTGGCATATTTGAGGAGGAGGAAGAGGAGATGATGAAGAATGCAGGAAGTGAGGCAGAGAAATGACTGAATCAGAGCAGAGCGAGGAGATGCCAAGCCACGATGAAGCCCTGCCTCGCCCTCCTCCTCGCCCTCCTCCTCGCCCTTTTTCATACGTCAGTGCAGCCTGTTTTTAGAAAAAGCTGATATCGAAGCTCATCTCGTGTTACATTTACTCTCATCTTACTCACCGGGGAGGAGGAGGAGGAGGAGGAGGTGCACAGCGAGGAGGACGAGGACAGAAGGTGGGACAGAAGGATCAAGGTTTGTTCACGGATTCTGTGACTCACAACCGCAACGTTCACCTCCTGCCGATGACTCAGACTTTGGACTTTTCGTCTTAATGTCGACCTGTGACGGGTTTCATTTAAGCATGTAGATTCTACTGTATATAATAATGTGTCATGTTTGTAGATGCACATGCAGATTTTGTGCGGTTTGCTATTTTATGAAAACATTTTGTGGTTTCGATCAAAAAGCCAGCGAAGCAGAACAGATGATATTCAGGGTTGCCAGGTTGGAGCCTCCCTCCCCCCCGTGGGACTGAAGCTGCAGCAGCTCTGTGAATTCATCGACTGGGTGTTTGGAAGATACTTTGCTGACTCCTACACCGAGGCTTTTCTGAGATCCTGGGGAATTGTGTGAGGGATTTAAAGGGACCCCCTGACACTTTGAAAAGCAGAGCGTTGTGTTTCTCGTCACGACTCGAGAAAAGTTTCCACGACTTTATTCACGACCACATTCTGAGCGTCTTCATTCGACACACTGATTCCTCTTTTGTTCCGCGTTCAGTCCCGACATCACGACAGAAATGAGCACGTATCGCTCAACTCAGCCAACTTCAGTGAATTTAATTAAACAACAGAAGATTTAATAAACAAGTAATCTTTCTCTGGAGAAAAGCAAGTGAAAGATAAGAATCAGTTGATGTCAGGATTTACACTCCCAGTCCTGTTTGCTCCACGGTCAGATCGCTGTCAGGCGCTTCGACTCGGACCAGTATTCAACAAAAACGCACATCCATGAATGTATAAATGAAAGTGGAATCGATGGTGTATGTGTGCAGCGATGTTTTGCTTCTGACGCACAGTTTTCTAATGAATGTGAAGTTTTATTCCTTTTGATGTACAGTGTTTCTGCAGACATGTTGTTTCCACAGTAACAGAGAGTTCAGTGGATCGTTGTGTGTGAACTGCTTTCGTAACCGAGGATTTATGTGTTATAACGTAAATGGAAAAATGTTGGATATAAATTCGTGCATGTCTTCATGTTTCGTTGTTTGTCATGAATGTGCCGGCCGCAGGTGTCCATTAGGTTATCTAGTCTTAAAGGGGTATGCTGCTGTTTTTACACATTAAAGTCTCTTTACAGGTCTGCACACCTGTGTGAAGTCTTATAAATGTCCCTGAAAGACTATTATATTACATTATCACTGCACTACTCAGGTCTTGTAGTCAGTTACATCTGTGATGCTTTACAGGTGTTGAAATAGAGCGTCAGAAAGTGTTCTGTGTCTGTAAACATTTAAATTTAACACCAGCGTTCTGCAGGTCAAAGCAGCCGCAGCTGCACACAGTAAGAACCCCAGACTCCTTTACAAAAACGCTTAATTTTGTGATTGATCAAGTTACTAGAAGATTTATAAACGTCATGAAATGTTGTCTATGACAAATTCTTAATCAGTCGGTCCTTCTTGTAAATTCGGCAAATGTAAAACTTTAAATTGTTGAACTGCAAAGTGAGATCTGATCCTACGACAGCCACAGGTCTTTGGAATGGGACAAACAGCGGTAGTTTGCAGCGTGGTCATGATACGAAGACGAGCGTATATATGACACAAGTCTGTCACTGTGAACAGAGACGCCAGTCTGCAGTGTTGTTCATACATGTGAACTAGAGTGACCTAAGGTGCTGATCACACACAGGGTTCATCAGTTAAGGGAAAGCCGCTTTAAAAAAGGCTTTGGACAAAACAGCGTGGTGTGTTTGTGGAGCCAGGCTGCACGTGCAGACAGTCACTAAATGTGTTTAATGGGAAAAGATGTGCAACTCTGCGCTTTGCCCTGAGAAGTTCAACAGATTTCAGGAAAGGAGCGCCATTATAACACAAGGGAGCCTCATAGTTTATAATAATGCAATATGAAAGTAGCATCATTTTAAAGGCGCCCTCAGCACCTCCACCTCCAGCATCAGCAGCTGGTTATTTAAACTCAACACTTCCATCAGATGTTTAACAAACTGAAAGTAAAAGGGATTCTGTCATTTAGAGCCTCTGGTGGGCTTTTAATGTGAAACATCTGAGGGAAGTGTTTTATTTTTTGAGATCCAACGACGGGTGGAGAAGAGAAACTGACCAGAATAATTACTGACTGAAAATATATCAGTGTTAAAGGAGAAAGAAAACAAATAGGATAAATTATAAAGATATAAAGGCACAAGTAAATAAAGAATATTTGATTAATCAGGTAACTTAAACTATTATTTGTAATACTGAGGTTGCAACATGCTGATCTCAGAGTTTTAAAACGTTCGTACACTAAAGAATATCCCGTCTGTACAGAAAGTGTTAGAATTTTTTAATTCAACGTCTGCACAAAATGTCCTGAGACGAGTGAAATCAACACGACTGGATCTACACGACACGGCGTCGCTCTGACAAAGAGCCCGTGAACACACAGCGCCTCAGGTCGAGTCTCTCCGTCTCTGCTGACCGAGCAACACAAACACAGATAATCTAAAGGTCTCCACAGCCGACTGCTCTTGTTTTTGTCGGGCAAAGTTCCACAACAGGTCCGACGGGAAGCTGTTCCCGCTGACACGTCACTCTGGCAGAGTTACAGTGTTTACTATGACTCAGTCTGCAAGAAAACTCTCAGCTCGTGGGAGAAACCTTGTCATCGAGTTAAAATGCTGGATATCCATTCAGAAACTAAATAAATAAATGATTCATGACGAGGTGAGAGAGTGAAACCAATTATGTTTGGTGACATTTAAAGGGTTGCGCGTTAATATCACTCCTCAGGCTCTGACTTTATTTTGAAGATACAAGGTTGTCATACCACAATAACAATATTAATCTTAAATTATGACATTTTAAAGGTCACAGATGAGCCTGTCAGGGTTGCCTGCAGCTTTTATGTGCCGTTAATAACGATGTCTGTTCATGTTTTTAGCAGCGGAGGAGTCTTCGGCACAACATTGCTGTAAAAAAAACACCCGTAACAGATGCAGAAACATCGAGCAGCCACACCTCCAAGTCTGCCAGCGCTTTGTCAAACACGAGTGCTGAATGTGCCGAGGATGTTTTTCTCAACGGTGAAACACGTGACTCGATGTGTGGAATGAGGCGGTAAATGTTTGACGAGGTAACAAAGGTCGACTCTGCGGATGTTGGCCAAACTATTGTGCAGCAGATAAAGACGATAAAGATAAAGATGAAGATAAAGCTGCACGTGTCGGTGAGGCCGTGTGACTACTGGACTGCTGAACATCATGTGTCCAAAATCAAGGTGTGGGATCACAGAATCCTGATCATCCAGGTGGCTGGATTAAAAAGAGGCATTCTTGTATGTAAAATAACTCAAAAGTCCAATTAAAACAGACTGAAAACTGTAGCTGTGACACGATTAAGAGCTATTAACCTGGTTCCACCTCAAGCAATATACAGCTGCGCTTTAATTTATCATTTCTGAGGTAAACACTGATGTCACAGTGTAACGGCTGCAGAGAAATGACGCTTTAAACCTCGTCTTCACTTTTTTTTGTAGATCTGGAGAGGAACATTAACGAGGTGATATCACAAATGCAGACATATGAATCTTTTCCACATGTGACATAAACAAGCTGTTCTCAGAGGAAAACAAAAGGTGGCAGGGTCCGCCACGTACAAACCAAGTAAAACAGGATGGAACTGTGTTGTCCTTTAAGGTCAGTTTGTTTGTTTAGTTTTATTTAGCCAATGAAGATCTTTCTCTCCCTCTAATCTAAAACTACATAGTGCCCCTTTAAAAAGGAACTGCCAAATCAGGAAGAGACGTTGTTCTCCCCGGTCACAATCCTCAAGTAACGGTGGAACAGACGGATGTTCACTTGATTGGAGAACGCTCTGGTGTTGTGACAAAGTCTGTTCCCCAGCTGGTATGCGTCTCCTCTCACCATCTGGACTTCAGACGGTTCAAAACGTCAGTCAGTAAGTAATAAAACCTGAATACTTGGTCTAACTTCAGGGTTTCAAGCTCAAATTCTTCTGGTTGTTTGTTGTTTTTGTTTCAGACAGTTGCCATTTTACTAACGGTGTCTTTGCAACAGCCAACAGTAATAATACCTCAGAGGCTAACTGAGCTAAGAGCTAATGAGCTAACAGCGAAAAGGACAGCTAGCATTGAGAAGCGGGTGCTGGTTACACTCTGGAGCTGCCTTCCAATTCTGGCCACATCCTACAAATTACACACAGCTGTATGTAGTGTTTGGTTTGATTGTTAGCATGCTAAATTGCTAAACTGGATCCATCTTCACTGAGCTGCCAGTTTGGCCTGAAGGCTCAAAGAACTCGTCAAAACTCAGGTGAAGTAACCGCAGAGCGTCTTGGCTCAGCTTCTATTAAATCCCAGTGTTTTGGTCCCAGCTTTGCTTCTGAGTTTGGTTCTTTACTGTCATTTTGAAATGGATCCTGTTCTGTTTCCCAGAGTTGAACATCCTCGAGGAGAACGCGTCACTTTCACTCTGACAGTGTCGCTGCAGGTGCTGAAGGAATAAAGAGGAAAACAGCTGATGAAAGTTTGAAGGCTTTGACCCATAAAAGTGTTCGTCTGTGTTTTTGTTGCAGCCATGAAGCGAGTCGACGACAGTAAAGCACACATGGCCCACATCCACACAGCTGGATGACTCACTGCTCATACATGTGACACTTCTTCCACCTCCACCAGCTTTACTGCTCACACTTTAATTAGACGCTCCTCACCAGCTGATGTATGTTTCTATCCTCAGTTGTTTACTTCACGCTGTTTCCTCCCTCCGAGCCGTCGACGCAGCCAGACGATGATGTGTTCCTGCAAATGTCAGAATATATTCCGAGGACTCCGACGAGGCAGAAACATCTTTGAGTTTAATGTAAATGTAAAGTCTAAACACAGAGCTCTGACAGCGTGACATCGCCTTAATGAACCCGTCGACGTGATTGATGGAGAATTTCAAGACGGCAAAATGAATTCAAAGACTATTTAATATACAAAAAGCTCGTGGATGATGCTTTTCTTACAGTAAAGCTTAACGATTTATTAACGGGACAAAACATTTGTTGGAGAGAAATCTAAAAATACATTAATAGCACTTGTGAAGCAGTGATTGGTCCTTTCAGAAGGCTCCTCCTCCAGTGCTTAGCGGCGGCTAATATATAGGATTATGGTCAATATCAGCTGATAAAAGACTTCTGTGTGTGAGTTAAAATCCTGATAGATCTCAACACACAGAAGAACAATAAGTAGGATCACAGGGTAAATCTGAAATGTTGATCAGAAGAACATAAACCTTTAAACATTTTCTGTATAAACTTTGTTCTCCTTTTGTGAGTTACGTGATAATTTTACTTCTAAAAACAACACTGACAACAACGCCGACGCACAAAATGTGGGATAATATGCAAATCCAGAAGTTTCCAACAACCATCCATGTGCTTCCGCCTCATTAATAAAACTAGAATGGCACTCAGTAGAGCGCAAACCTTCACAAAAGCAAGATGGAAGTCGCCTCAGTATGCTTGTGATATAAGAGCAGAAGTTAAAAGATCAGTTTCTTTTGCAGAAGTGGCGTTATGAATAACAGAGTGTGTCATCATGTGATCTGTACTGTGAGCTGAAAGAGGCTGTTTGTAATCTCAGAGCTTCTAATAACAATTCCTGAAAAAACAGGAAGATGTGACGGTCTGAAATAAAACATGTTGTTCTTTACAGCGTGTGGTGATATTTGACTGGAGGATGAAGATCGTGATAATAGAAAGAAATATTTGCCTAAAAACTAAAAACATATACAGTTACTGCAGACTGACAAACATGTTTTGAGTCTTTTTGAATAACTTGGATCTCACAACAATGTTTACTTTTCTATTACATTTTGGTTTTGTGTTGGTGCTCTGAAAATATCCGAAAACTGAATCTAAGAAATCAAATTCTTTTCATCAGGATCTGCACATCGTTCCCTGAATAATAAAAGAAAAATCTCGATGAATCCTTGAGGTGAAGCTTTCATTCTGAGTGATGTCGAGGGCGCAAATAAAAAAGAGAACAGAATAGGAGCAAAAATGTGATAACGAACAGAAACAAGGAACATGATCACAGAGCGAATACACAGAATGAGTACTTAAAAATAATAACAGATAAGAAGCGATAGGACAGAATAGAAATAAAACGTGAAAAAAAGGAGAAGAAACTGCAAACGAACTCGACAAAACACAAATAAAACGGAGGGGATATAAAAGATAAATGTCAGAAAACCACACAGGACAGCACTGAGTTAAAATCCTGGATCCTGAAATAAAAGAAATCCTGGATCTGTCTCTTTATCCAGATCAGTTAACGGGGTCCGACTGTGAGCTGAGACGCATCCTCCATCCAAGTTTAGTGGAAATTCACTCAGTAGTTTTTGTGTTACCGTGCTAACAAACCAACAAACAAACAAACGCACACGTGTGAAAATGTATCCTGTATTTACAGAAATGTAGCTTATATATTTTTAAAGGTTCACGTCTTCAGTTGGAAGCAAAGAGCGACAGACAGGACAGAGAGTCCAGATCGACGCGCTCACATGTTCGTGTCCTCTCGTGTGATTTGAACTGATCCTGTTAAACCTTCGTCGTGTTTCCTGGAGACAGAAACGACCTCGCTCCTCATTCTCTCCTCCAGGAATCTAAAGTCACGTTTCTGCTTCACCTCAGGAGATTTGTCTTCACACTGATATTATAAAGTCTTTATTTTCTTAAAAACACTCGGCTGCTGACTGAACGCCGTCTTTGTTATTTGTCACGACGCGTTCAGGGTCTCTTTTCTCTCCACAGCATCATCCTGTTTATCTCGTCTGCGCTGATTGAATCGACCTTCGTTGTGACTCCTGGAGACACCGGATCCGTTTTTCTTTCTGTATCTGAAAAACATTCATTCATTTCTTCACAAACATCCCACTTATTACATAAAGACGTCATCATGACTCTTTACTCTTTGCTGTGGAGGCTTTTTACAAAGAATTTTACAGCCACACGTTGCAGAAAAACACTGAATTAATATGTAAAAAGGTCTAAATTGTAACACATATACTCAGTCGAGCCTTCAGTAAATGCAAGACTGCTGTTGAACCATTTGAAGTAGTTTTTTTTAAAGGTGAGTCAGATTTTCTTCTAAACAGTCAGAAGCTCTGTGAGTGGATCTACAGGAGTCTGAACACACTGAATTATTTAATTCTAAATGTGAAAATCAGCCTGCAGATGTTGTGTAACTGCCCCTTTAACTCGGAAAACATAAAGGGTCCACGTCATAGAGTCTTACATGATCCAAGTTTATATTTTATCACAATATCAGCGAAAACTAACACTTTAAACTAGAAAAAAATGCCTTTTTTGTTTCTTCAAAATACCCCTGCATGAGTGTAACAGGGACAAAAACTCCTTATTTCCTTATTTTGCACATATAAAATGGTCAAAAACAAAATGCTTAGGTGGAAAAACAGTCGATACAAAGAGGATATTGCATAAATCTGCAATTATTAAACTATATATTCACTGATTGGAAGTCTCACTGGCTGTATGAGAAAGCTGACGGAACAACGACTGTGTCTCTCGTCTATGAAGTCAATCATTGGCTGTTGCAGGCCGCAGGACGGGCATAGAAGCTCCTAGCTGGTTAAACAAGGTGTCAATCAATCAGAGGCTCAGCAGCCATCTTAGTTAGTTTACCCTCCTGCATTAGATGTGCCTGCTCAGGTGAAATGTTCGCGTGCAAAGAACGTGTACAAAACAAACCAACACACGACTGAACATCCCGACCTTCTACATCATCTACAGACTGCTCACTCTGCTAATCATCAGTCGTGTGTAGTATTGTTGAAATAAACAAAAAGAAATGGTGTTACATTCCTGCAAAGCTGTCTGCACTCAAAGTGTAGTTTTGTTTTAGTTTCCACTGTGTTTGAGCTGCTGTAGCTCAGTGTCAGTAACACGGAGAGTCACAGGGGTTCAGGAACAGCAACCACTTTATTCTGGGTGTGTCGTGGCCGTCCGAAGGGTTGATGGTGTTTTTCTTACAAACGGTTCAGTATTTTGACAGATAAAAGCATGAAAAAGCATTTGGGATTGCGGTTTGTTGCCACTGCTTCACGGAATACTGCGTGCTGGACTAAATGTGATGCTGAAATGGATTTACTGAACATCTGGGGATCAGACAAGACGACTTTTCTTGGGAGATTTATTCACAGAAACACCCAGAAGCTCCATCGTTGATGTTCCAGACATTCGTACAGGCTTCATTTGAACCAAATCACACGAACAGAACAGCTTCTTCTTGTACTGCAGGGCCTACATTTGTTTCATGGTGTCAAAATGAACCAAGACATTTTTAAAATAAAAGCACAATGTTTCCATTCAGTGAACGTAATTTGGTTTCTTGCTCTCAGGATACGACCTGAACCGCGTTGATCTAATCTTTGACAGCTGGTTATCTGTTCTGAAGTGAGTTTAAACTTAAAAACATGGAGCTGCAGTCAGACTCCTTCCATAAAGATCATCATCGTCAATGTATTCCGGTTTATCTGAAGATCTGAAACACGTCCTGAGAGACTGTGAGATGATCAAACTCTGCAGTTTGTCTCTGCGAGGATATTTTCATCCTGGAGAAAGAAAAACATCTGCTGAACGAGCTTCAGGCTGTTTCAATGATACTTATATTTAAAAAAATACATGTTTGCCATTCAGAACACAGAAAACTGATGCAGCAAGATCAGGACAATATCTGATACTAAGTACAAACAGGAAGTGTTGACAGGGAGGAGAGGAGCAAGAGAAATGTCCAGTAGCGCCTGAAAGGTTCTCGACGAGACACAGAGGAAGAGCTCGTCTCTGAGATTCTGATTCTGCTGTTCTCACACTGGCAGTCTCTCCAGAATCAGGTCCATCTCATCCTGCCACAGGGAACAACATAAAAGTCCAGAAGAGGCTCGACGAGCTCTCTACTTGACCATCGGCTCCGGAGCAGCCAGCGAGTCCATGAAGTTGTTGAAGTGTTCCGGGTGGCAGCGCTTGTACTCGTTGATTTTCCTCTTGATCTGTTTGGGCGTGTCCTGGTAGTAGTTCTTCTCGTCTCTGGCCATCGCCTGCAGGGACAGTAAGGAACAGGACGGTTGGTTCGGTCCAAACTACAAACATTCTGCTCGGTTTAAAACCGTTTCTGCAGACTGAGACAGAAACAGAACCGTCTCTTATGGGTTGTTTACTTGCTGCAAATTGACGTAACGAGTACATTTTGGTAATTTAGTTAAAAGTCATAAATTATGAGTTCAAATTAAATAAAAAAAAATCTAGAACACAGCAAGCAGATCAGCGAGGTTTAAGGTCAGAACGTGCTGGAAAACAAACACTGCTTGGACGACATAATGACCAGTAGTGACGTTTGACTCTCGCTGAAACTAATTCAATTATATTTCTGATCAACCTGTCAATAATTGTCTTCATTAATCACTAAACTTTTCTGACACAGAAATTATAAGAAAATGGTCGTTTTGTCTACGACTCAAACATTCAGTTTACTGTCGACTTACTACTTAAATCTAAGGAGCAAGAACCAGAGAATTACAGCTTCTTTTTAAAGACTCAAACCAATAATTGATTATCAGATTAGCTGTGGATTAAATTGATAGTGGATCGATTAGTCATTGTATCTTAAGAAATGTTGTTTGCCAGATACAAAAGCGCTCATTATTTATTCTGAGGCCATTTCAGGACGTCTCGAATTCAGTTTCTCCAATCGCTTCATCTCATGATAAAGAGAAGTTTGGCACCATGTTCAGTGTTTTTAATGCCGCAGCACAGAATGGGAGTCAGTTCTGTAACTGCAGCGAAGGATCATCACGGTTTTAGGAATCAAGTGGAGTAAAGTGTTGGAGTGACAGACATATCTGAGCTTATTTAATGTTGTGGCTTAAAAGACAAATCTTACATTTGAAGTCATCTAACTGGGAGAACAGGTAAAACCGGAGGAACATTAAATCTGCAGTTTGTGTAACGTGAGTGTGACGTGTTGATCAGGACACACAACACATTCCCAGAGGTCCGTTCTGCGGTCGCTCCCTGCAGGTGACTGATTCAGCTTTTCAGAATTGAAAGTCAAGGATGAAATATTTTCTATTGCAATATTTCATTGCACACACTCTCCTCTGTTATTGACTGGCTCTGACTTGGCAGAGCTCCCAGCGATGATGACTCAGTCTCATTCAAAGCAACTGTTGCAAATCCATTTGAATGAGGCACTTTACTGATAAAAAGCTTCAAGTAATTTAAACTCCAGCGACGACTCGCCACTCTGAGGAATGAAAACTTAAACACACTTAGCACCGGCGCGTCCCTTCAATCTGAAGTCACGAGGAAACAGCAGCGGTGAGAGGCGACAACAACACGGAGACGAGACCGTAGTTGTCCTTTTCAAAAAAACGTTGGAAGGACGCCGTTATCATCGGCCGCGCACACAATAAAAACATTCAACTGACAAATTAAGTTTCCCCCACAGACACTGAGCAGCGCTGCGATGCTACAAAGAAAGCGTCTGAGTCCTTGGCAGGCGGCCCTCGTACATCAGACATCAGAGTGTCCTTGAACGCACCGTCAGGGAAACTTCTCTCATCAAACCTTGACGCCTCGTTTAAAGAGTGCAGCCAGGAGGTCAGATTAAGTTTCAAACGAACGTCATCCAGGTGACGACTGCTCTCCACCCACAGCTGACTGGAAGCTGTTTATCCTCCTTCTGCTTCTTAAAGTTTTTCCACGTATGTAGTTTAAGTTTGACTCGATCTATAATTTACTCACGCGTACGCTTCAGAGGAGTCCCGTTTAAATCATTTAGATGCACCTAAAAACTCTCTCTGTAGGTGGAACATGGCGGCCTTCAGTTCAGAGTGTGGAGGAGTGAAGAGCTGGCAGGATTTTAACTTCTCTCAGAGGCAAAACTTCTCACACGGAATCCAGATTTAAGCTTCTGCGTAGAAATTCTGCGTGGATGCATGTGCTACTTCGCAGCCTTCATCGTAGCCTGACTTACGTTACTCAGAAATGTAACTGCACATAGTAGTGCAGTGATCGGCCCGATCAGAAGGATCATATTTTCTGGCTGTACTGGGGATTGTGACCTGAAGTTTCCCCAGTAAACACACTGCCCTCTTTGGCTGTTGCTCTGTGACACCGTTCATCTGAAGCAGTTTTTCACTGTCAGAGAGTCTCTGGCGAGAGAGAGTGAAAGGCTGAATGTCTGAAGGGAGAGGCAGCCTTTCCAACAGCTGATAGTCAAAAGAGTCTCTGTGTTTAAAGTGAAAGTACAGCCGGCGATGTGGCGTCGGTCATTTGCTTATGTTACGGTGTCGAGCTAACATGCAACCACAAACCAGCCTTCAAACCCAACATGTCTACGCAGTGTGACTTCTGAAGAAGAATTTGCCTCCAGACAATCAATAAACACACATCAGAGGGTAGTTTAATCATTTTCATTAGTGTTTTCACCAGTCTGGCTACACACTAAGATTCAATGATGCTTTACTTTAGGTTCCTTGCACAGAACCAGGAAGTAAAACATCAAGCGAGAAAGCGTTTTTGCCTTCCATGTCCTGATTGGACTGAAAATGTGCCGTCTGTGTATTCTGCATCTTGTAGCTCTTCTTATAAATCTGTGCTTTCCCTTGTTTCCAGGCTTTGCACTAAGTTCCAGGGACATGGTTCTTATCGATCTTCTCATCTAACTCTCAGCCGGTCGATTTATTTCCCAGCGACTGAAAGCCTTCTCTGTAGGCAGGTGTGTGTAGGAGTGAAACGTTGGCAGGATCTGAACTCTTCCTCTCACTTTCAGACTGACCTACTGAGTAACACCACGGATGTCTTTCAGGCTTCAGCTCACGCTCTCACCTTGTAGTTGTCTTTGTGCTCTCGGACCATGTACTGGACGTACTCGATCAGGTCGGCAGATAACGTCTTGCTGTCTTTCTCTGGACGGTTGGCCTCCTCCTCCAGCTCTGCTCAAACACACACAAACACACTTATCAGGGTGTGAAACACAGCTGGGCGGCAGAAAAAGATTTATTGTGCCCTTTATCTTCCTACATGAGAATACAAGAGCATAAAAATGAAAGTAACTGGAAGGAAATGTGCAAAACTCTGTTAGTTTATGAAACATGAAATACTTGACTCGCTGTAAAAGCTACCGCTGGTGTTAGCGGAGGAATAAGAGTCTGTCAGCGCTGACGGCTGACTGCACCGATCTTCTATCAAACTGTGCACGGAAACAAAATCATGCTGTTAAAGTGAAGAGGCTCAAATCGCTCTTATGAGGCCGCTGAAAGGATCTTTGGGAGCGGTGTGAAAAGACAACAAGCGAGTGAGCGTGAAGGAAAAGAAACGTAACGCCACACTGAGCTTTCACAGAGACTTTAACTTAGATGAACGGTGGAGTTTGAATTTGCACTTTCAACTGCAAAATAAAGAGTATAAACTGTTTGTTTGAGTGTTTCTCTGCTCAAATTGTGTTTTTCTCCCTGACGACTGAGCATCAATGTGCAGAATGATGTATTTTCACATTCATCAGCTGAAAAACAAACGTATCATCCTGATTTTAATGGTCGTATTGCGTACAAAACTAATCGTCATGTCGAATCATGTCGCAGTTAATCAGTTCGACATGAAAGTACATCACAGATGGACGTCTTCAGTAGGAAGGACATGTTTTTGTTATTGACAACAAATTCTATGAAAATATCAAAGTCAAACTGCTGGCTTTGATATTTTCATAGAATTTGTTGACAATAACAAAAATGCAGAATAAAGCCAACGTTGTCTTTCGAGCCCTCAAGTGTCCAAGAACACAAAGTGCATTTAATTCATAACAGACTGCTGTGTTGTTGCAGTGGGAGCGTCGGAGGCAAAAACACAAGCTCGTTAAACAAGAGAGCCACAAAACTCGTCCTCCTCCGACAGAACAGCCGCGATTAATCATCTTAGACGTGAATGTAAACCTTTTCTGACACGTCTTACTTTATAAAGAGAATAATGGGGTCTATCCTTCTGTTTTTACCTGACGATACTGCGGTGCAAGATAAAAGGATCGCTGCTGTTTTAACTTTCCAGACTTCAAATCATCTCTCTTCAGGGTTCCCACTCGTTTCTCTCAGATCTTTTTCGTGGACTTTTTCAGTCACGATCTAGCTGATAGGACAGACAGGGACTTATACGCTTCTTAATTAATCAATCTACATCCCCGTGGCCTTTTCCTCTCAAGAATTACAGAGTATTACCCATCGCTGCCTGAACACCAGCAACCGAGGGCGGCTTTCATCAAGAGCCACAGCCAGGACACAGAAGAAACACGGAGACTCTTAAAACGAACAACTAACTGGGTTCTTTTTCAGAAACATCCACATTTTTACACTTCTAAAACCATACTGTACTGTGTAGGTTTGAGTTTAAATAATGCTCCAGGACACCAAGATTTTCCAGGACTGGTCAACTGTTTTCCATGATTTTCCAGGACGCACCTGAAGCAGCCACAAGCTGTTTCACACCTGCTGACTGTATCAACCTAATTTCCTTTACAGCCCTTTAAAGTACGAGCTGAGCTAAGGAGGAAATTGGTAAAAGTACACTACAGCTTTTTGTGCACATTCAAAAAAATGTCAAACTTATTTCAATGATTTGTTGCATGAAAAATAAATAAAATCAATATTGTCTTTGCCTTAAATCATGGTGAATACGTGGAAACAGAAGCTTTTAATTGATCATTTGTAGCCGCCTGCCTCGACAGTTTCCACAGAAAATGTTTTTCCATTCAACAGTTAAAATCTCTGAGGTGTCAGTAATCAGTACGTGTAGTCACAGGAGCACAAAAGCTTCCAAAGCAATCTACTGTGCAGGAAAGTGAGGATAGTTTCTGTTGTGCTGTTTGCTCGTGTATCTTCAGTCAGGCCTCTGTAGCACAAAACAAAATAGCAAAAGCCGGAGGAAAAACAAATAAGACGTAACTTTACATGATGAAGTGTTTAAAAGAAGTGACTTACGGTTGAGGAGGTAGGGCTTGGTCACTATCCTGGCCGGAGCTTTAGTCTCTCTGTCTTCACCCAGGAGCTACAACACCAACAAAAACACATGAAGAAGAACAACGGAGGTCATGACACTGTGTGTTTGGGTGCTTGACAGTTAACATGTCGCATCTTCTTCTTTTATGAACTGAATGAATCCCTGAGTGAACCGTCTGAGCTGCTGAACCCAGAGGAAGCAAAAATTAATTGTTTATGGTTCACTCGCTGGCACAACTTAACAAAAGTAAAGTGTGTCTCAGGCAGCGGGAAAAAACAACTAACACAACTAATTAATCTGAGAGAAAGTTTAACAGCAGCAGACCGGAAACAACAAAAACATACAGAGCTTCAAAACAGTATTTTCACTGAGACAAAAAAACTTCAAATCACAGTTTTACATATTTAATGACTCTTAAACTGAAGCTTGTTTTCAGGAGTTTTCTTCTAGTTTCATTGTTGAAGCATCATCATCATCAACACTCTGTTGCCCCCTGCTGGCACCAAAGAAGACTACAGGACAGAAATGCAGATGTTTTCAAATCTGGACCATCCTTGTTTCATCATCTCAACACCATTATTCACCCACTGATCCAATCACGTGTATTGATCAGAGAAAGACTGACATGATCCAGCACAAAATATACATCCTAATTGATCCAGTTGCACACATTAACTGTTGAGGGCCGTCGACACCAAGAGCGACAAAAACTATCAATAGACGATTTTCAAAAATAAAATCTACTTAATAACTCTTCTTTTCTTTAGTAGCTCTTTAGTTATTGGATATTTATGTAACTTATTAAAACGCCTATACAACATTTATCAGGCTTCAGATTACACATAAAAACATCATTTTAGCTGAGACCTGCTGCCAAGCCGTCTCTGGTGCTGATGAGGTCCTTGAAGTTTCTTTTGATGTTCTTCAAAACGACTGCGAGGATAATTAATTTCGACTCAGCCAAACGTGTGAATGACTCGTCTTCAAAAGACGACAACTACAGTAACTGAGTGTTGGATTCACCGAACTCCTGTCATCTCTGAATAACTGCTGTAGCAGCTCATCAGTACCTGAGCGGCTGACACTGTGGGAGTGCTCAACACAGTTATTGTTAATTAAATACTCCCACATTTATTGGTGTAGATTTGATACGTTTGTACTCCGTCCTACATTTTCCCTCTGGATGAACGGAGCTCCATCTCGTCTCGTCTAACATCCAGTGTGTTTCTCATGTACGTTAATTATTTAACAGCTGAACGTGATAAAAATAATTTCCTCTGCTGCAGCGTCGGATCAAAGTGATCGTCTGCTCAAAGTTTACAGCGTGACAGAGGAGCAAAAATACAACACTGGGTCATTTATGAAAACAGAAAGATGTCACAGTACTCAGTTAATATCAGACGTGCTCGCAGTGCAGCTTAGTGATTCATCCAAAATGTACAGAAACCTCCTTAATGAGTCTCTGATTGACCTGATTTCAGTCCTGTCGATGCGTTTGATAAATGAATTCCTTCACACTGGCTGCCTGCGAAAGTAAATGAGGTCGGCATTTTCAGATGAGCGACTCTAAAGGAGGTAATTAAGGCTGCAGACGAGGAAGAAGCAGCAGGTCGGTCACGTAGTCACACTTTAGTTTCAGTCAAAAGGACGCAAAGTGAACAGAAAGTAAACAACTGCAGAAAAAATCTGTCAAGTGATGAAGAAGAGGACTCTGTGCTGAAGCAGTGAAGGTGGTTTAAGACACAGAATCTGTTACCACAATAAGGATGTGACAGTAAAATATTGTCACGTCATTCACAAAAAATATCCTGCAAGTGAGAATGAAACATTACAAGATGTGAAAATGTTATTCAAACATGACGATGATAGAAATATTAAAGAAAGGTCAAACAGAATCGATTTTAGAGAAGTCATTACTGATTCTAAATTGGATATCTATCGAAATGAGCTTTCAATTTAAATAACTGAAAAACCAAAAGCAGGACCGACGATTCTCCAAGTTCTTCGCTTTCTCTCGATCCACATGTCCTGTTGCTGACTGGTGCCGGAGGAAATTCACCCAGCGTCAAAGACGATCGGTTTTGTTTTCGTTCGCAGCTATTTTGTATCGATTTGTTTGGGAAGACGGTTTACTCTGGCCAGATCTGAGAAACTGGACTTTGTAACACACAGAATTCCTGTTTCTTGTAGTTTATTGTTTGTTTAATCCCGACAAATTGTTGATCTTAACAAAAACACCAGTCTCACGATGGCTCAGCCGTCAGTGCTGAGAAACAACACGGAGTGACACCTCTCGTCTATTTTATCATGATTTATCTGCTCTAGCAAAGAAACAACAAAATGTCTGAATATGGTAACTACATAATACGCAGTCTCTGTACAAAGAACACAAAGTCATAGTTTGTGACTAAGAGCTCCACCGTGAGGACGAAGAAACTTAAGCACAGGTGTTTTTGGTAAAATATTGTTTGGTTAAGTTACCTCGGCAGTGTTGAATGAAGTCGTGAAGACATTGTGTTAAAATATCACTTATACGGAAAGTATTTGGGTAAAAGAGTATCTGATGTTAACTTTACTTTTCCACTTGGTAGCAGATAAACTCAATATTCTGCATTTTTGTGGTTAGTGGATTGGATAGATTGCTGATAAAATAAATAAATCAGAAAGTGAAAGTCTGTTCAGACAGATGTGTGCTCTGAAGAAATGTAATAAAACTACAGGGAACGAGACGGATCAGAACCACACGGATCAGAACCACGGCAGCCACTCACTCTGCTCTTCTTTATCGGCACCGTTCGGTTCGGGTCGAAAGCCAGACCCATCTCCTGCAGGTTCCTGGCCGTGGTCTTCCTGTTGTCCCACGCATTTCGGATCTGTGTACTGAGAGACAGGACACAAAATGTTGGCAGCAGAACTTCCTGAACAAAAGAACCAAAAAACTCTTGTGTGTGTGTGTGTGTGTAAACACAAAACCACCAGAGAAAAGGAGAGATTTATCAGTAACAGAACCATATCACTGGTGGAGCACAAATATCTTATTTAACAGCCTTTATTCTGCACACAAACCAGTTACATTCCCCCTTAAATCTCTTTTAATGCCCATGATTTATTAAGTTATGGGACAGATTGATGCTTAAATAAATCAAAAATTGTATTATTTTGAGATATATCATTAATATGAGAGCAGAATGAGAAGTTTAAGTAACATCCAGGGCTTCATGTTGTTGATTTACAGGTAAAATTCTTTATTCTTCACTTCTTAAACCAATTTGTAAGGATTAATCCACATTAATCGCATGACTTTTACTTGTAAATGATTATTATCAGTCTGGTGTATTTCTACTAACAGTGGGATCAAGTATCCAATGACTTCTTCCACCACTGAGGCTTTAAATGACCTAAACACTGGTCGGATAGTGGATCCTTCTCACATGGTGTCAACATGCCCCTCAGTTAGCTAACATTAGCTCACATGCTAACACTTACTTCTCTATCCTCGGGTTGGCTTTCTTAATGAACTTCTTCATCAGCTTCTTCCGGTCCTGGTTGTAGTCGAACTTCTTGTTCTTCCCTGACTTCTTGGCTTTCGGCATGTTTGTGTTTTTCTCCTGTCTTTACAGCACAGAGGAGGTTTGTTGGTGCGGCGGAGGAAAAACCAACAACGTGCAGGAGGAGCGAACCGGAAGTACGCGATTGTTTGGTTCCGGTCATGTGACCGGAGACCACGCCCCGTTTTCAACTTTGACCTCGTTTTTTTAAGAAAATAATAATAATGATAATCATCATCATAATAAATTGTAAAAACACATCAAATATATTTTTTAACGATTTATTGAATTAATGCAAATGTATTTCAGATATGTGAAAACAAAACAAAACAAAAAGTTAAATTAATTATTATTCAACAATAAGGTATATTAAAATGAAAAGTATGTTACACATTATATTCCACTAACATGCACTGACTTGCACAAAAAGCAGTATATATAATTATACACTAATTTAGTCCGACCCCTTCTCCACAACTCAATAATCTAATTAATTATAATTTATTTACTTACAGTCCTGAATCCTGTAAATTCGTAACACTGCATATACAATTCATATACAACATATTATATCTAAATATATTTTCATGCGTTGAACACACGTACATCCGGTTGAGGCAGATGACCGTCAGTCTAAGTGTAGACTTAGACAGCCCTTAGCTTACTGGGGGGAAAGTTTAGTCTTTGTAGATAAACTAATCAAGGAGTTTTGTTTGGACCTGCTCAATTTGGAACCTTAAGTCAAATATTTAATCTATAGTAAAATGGACTAGAATACAAAATAATCAAGGAAATGTAAAACAAGCTGCATTGTTCGCCTCTGCCTTTTCATAATTCAGCTTTGTGGGTGTCCCAGTAGCTCAGTCGGCAGAGAGTTCCCCGTGTGCAGAGTTCTGTGTTCTCGCCTCAGTGGCCCGGTGGTTCAGATCTGATCCATGGACCTTCACTTCCTGTCAAACCCCTCTCTCTCATCCCGTTTCCTGTCTATATTTGCCTGTATGATCAGGAAAAGTTGTAATATATTTTTAAAAAGTACTGTTTATTCATATTTCTGATCTGTTAAATTCACAAAGTTTAGTTTGTTTATTTACTTAAATAATAGCTTGTGCTTATTTTGTTTGCAAATATGCCTATCTTAATGCTTTTTGGGAGTAAAACAATTTGAATTGCCTTGTTGTTGAAACATAAATAAACTTGCCTTTACCTCAATGGTTTGTTGTCACTGTCACCAGAGGTTCTGACGGCCCGGCCATGAAAGAGAGTTCAGAAAGTGAACGCCACGCCAAAAATCCTTCCAAACCGCTGAGATTTGTCCACTCTCCCTGTGATTGGACGAGCAGCTGCTGAGTGAAGAGATGGAAACACTTGCAGCTGCTGCTTCTGTCCTCTAGATGTCAGTCTGGGTCAAAAGTATATCTGACCGGCTTCATGTTGACCACCTCAGTTTGGATTATATTCAGTTAAATACCAGAGCCAGAATCCACCAAGCTGCTAAAACTGGAAGTAAATTAAAGATGAAGGTTTAAATCCAGATATCAGATCCAAGAGACCTCTGGCGGTTATTCAAAGCCCATTTCAGCCCGTCTTTATTTTCACTTTGAGGACATTCTCTCCACTTCTGATACTAAATTCCACGTATTATTTTTTTTACAACATTTTTCTTTGCTGAACTTGATCTATAAGCAGCAAAATCATGCCGTCTGATTTCATCCCCATTTGGCTACGATAGTAATACGTAGATTGATATTGATTTTGCCTGATTGAAAAGACTTCACG
>CAEMYA010000585.1:252386-302611 GCA_903131615.1 Diplodus sargus | reverse complement strand
GTTATAGTTATAAGATGATTGTAAAATTTTAACCTGAACACTAAGTGCTGTTTAAAATGAGCTCACAAAATGGATTAATTTAATTAATTACACATCTGAGTCTCAAAAGGACTGCAAGAAGTTAACTCAGTAACATATGTTACAACAAAAAAGGCTTCATGTTACACAATCTTTAAAGCTACAAACTTCCTTAACTTCAAGTATTTTTAGCCTTCATCTTTAAAAATATAATCAATCTTTTACATTTTTCTGTTTTAGCATCCAACTAACAAGCTCTAATATTCTCATGTTGATTGTTTTTACTTGCTAAACTGTCTTCAGCACCAAATTTATATCCATATTTATCATAGTGTTGGTCCATTGATATTTCATCCAATATTACACACCCTTTTTCAAAACAGGATGCTACATTAAGTGCTGTTTACTTGTTTATGTGATCAGTAATGGTGTTCAGTTCTTCCTGGTTTGGGTACGAGGCCTGTCAGCCGCTGTAGCTCTGAGTTAGTTCAGCTGAAGACTCTGAGGGAGGATTGTCTCCAAGTGAAAGTTTGGTCCGACGAGTGAGTTTCCAGGAGAGGCCATCACTGAGGGACAGATACGGATCAATAACTCTATTAACCCTCCGCCTGATATGAGCTGCTGTCGTCAATCTGCGCAGCAAAAACAATGAACGTCTCTCTTAATGCACCTTTAATGCACCGTGGTGCTTTCATTGATCTGTGCAGGGAAATCCACTTTCTGCAGAACGAGAGATGAGCCACAAAGAGCTGCAGCTCTGAGTCAGTAATGTATTGATCTCTGGATTTGTAACAGAGCATTAACTCTGTATAAAACATCCAGAAATATCAAGGCACTTGTCGACCAGAAGAGGAAGTGGATGTCATTCAGATTGTTTTTGATCTAAATATTGTGATCTGCATTACGTCATTGTCATTTGCCGTCTTTATTGGCCTGATAATTGGTACTTAATTAATCAGGTATAGAGTACTGAATCAAACAGTCATGGAGGTCAGGGTCCGTAGATTCAACCCTCTGTTGAATCAAAACCTTCTTGGGAATTATCAAAATATCAACATCAACATCAGAAAATCTGTGGAATAGTTGTTATTATTGATAAATGGGAATATGACATTTGTTTTCTGGACATCACCAGGAGTCATAAATCATAATTTCATTGTAACTTGCTTTTTGTAATGTAAACTCTGCAAGTAGCATCTGTATGAAGATAATACAGTCATGTACTTCTGCCACATGCAAAAAAAAAAAGGTCCTGTCTTTGCATGGCATCAAGAAAACTCTCAGTTTCTGGCATCTTTCTAACTCAAATTGATTGTGTTGTTACTGTTTACAGCCTTATCCAAACTTGACCTCCTGTATCACTTAGCCTTTGTGTAGGCCACAACACTGGTATGACTTAAGACAAAAGTTTTTCTCTTTGTAAAACATCATCTCAGGTCACACAAATGGCTTCATGTTTGTCAGATCGGAGGCTTATAAATCCATCCTGTTCTACCACGGTCCTTAGTCCTAGAATGATCTGCAGACCAAACTTAAATTTGAGACCCTCAAGTCTTGGTTGCTTTGTCTATATACTGTGTTTTTGGTTGTATTTATCGCTGCTATTGTGATTTAATATGATGTTTTTCTTGTTGTGTATTTTATGCTGTTCTTTGTCTAGCGAGGCCTCAATTTGATCTCAATGTAAGTTTATAGTAAAATAAAAGATATATGTTTTTTTTCGGAAAATAATATTTTGTCTTTAAAATGTGAGAAACAAACTAACAACAACAATGATAGACCAAGGAGATTTGCAAAAGCAAAAAAAATTTTGGTTTTGGCAATATGGTAGCTCATATTTAACTATGCTAGTGGATAACGGGCTACTGTTAGCTTATTTTTTTCTCAAGCATTTTTAGTTTATACTGATAGAGCAGGTAAGTCTAACAGTGGAGCTGAGCCTGATGTGTCCCAAAATGGCAACAGCACAGAATAAACCCTTTTAATTTGTATAAAAATGTAGATGTCACCCCTATTAACTAGAATAAATGAACTGGTATAGCGTCCAACGATGACATGGCTGTAGCAACAATTCATATTGTAAAAGATGACAGTGGGGGTGGATGAAATACATTCTAAATAAAGCTTTACTAACTTTTTCAGGCGTTTTAATCCACATTTCACTGTTAAAAGACCTCAAGTTATCTCATATAACAGCTGTGGAAAAGGCTACAAAGTTGACCTTGAGTTTGGTTTAGCCTATTTTCTGAAAACTTTTTTCCAATAAAGTCAAGAAAAAACTATGCAAATCTAAATAGTTATCTTCCACTGTAGGATACTGCATAACATTTAGAATACATGTCTTTTTTTTGGCAAATTGTATTAGCATTTAGCAGCTACAGCTAGCCTAGCCTAGCAATGAGATGCTACTAATACATTGACACTGTAAAAATACTGAAAATATAATTAGCCTTCCACCAGCACATCTTTTAAGAGACGTCAAAACCACAA
Organism: Diplodus sargus; assembly: GCA_903131615.1. Lineage (NCBI taxonomy): Eukaryota > Metazoa > Chordata > Actinopteri > Spariformes > Sparidae > Diplodus > Diplodus sargus. The sequence continues at coordinate 300,103 of CAEMYA010000585.1, read as the reverse complement.
ATTAACGATGTTTTAGCTTTTTAGCAACATTCACTGTGGAGCTAACTTAGCTAGCTTAAAAAAGATATAGCAGAGTGAGAGGTCTGTCTGTGATATCATACTCTTTGTTTTGTAAACGGCTGTTTCGAACCGAAGTGAGACGTCTGTGCTTCTTCCTCGTCTCTGACAGCAGCTTCAGGGCGGAGAGATGGAGGGAGGAGGAGAAAGAGGAGAGGAGGAGGAGAAAGAGGAGAGGAGGAGGAGGAGTGCGGGCTGTTACCGGACGGGACTGTAAGCAGAAGCGGAGGGCAGATTTTCTCCTCCTCGGCCGGGCGGTGGGAGGTGGCGGTGGTCGGTGTTTAGACAGGATAAACTGTGCTTGAAGCCGCCGGTGGGGGAACCTGGAGCTCCGTCTGCTGCCGCTGCTGTGACCCCAGACAGCATCAACATGGAGCTGGAGAACATCGTAGCCAACACGGTGCTGCTCAAAGCACGGGAAGGTAAGGATGGAGATGGCGCTTTGACAGCTCCTCTCTCACGGTACCGACACAGCAGCGGTCCCGCGGATGAAGGGATGCCCCGGACATGGGTGTTAAAAACAGTTACTGCACTTCCTCTTGGCCGGTGATCAAATCTTTTCATGATGCAGTTCAACGGCAAACAGGATATTACCAAAAAACGCGCTGTTCTCTCGAGTGGACAGAGCGACACACCAAACTCCGTTCTCAACTTTAGCGATTTAAAGTTTTCTGGGTTATCCGTGACTTCACATGTGCGCTGTACCCCATTTGAAGACTTAGGTTAACTCTTTAGCAAAGAGAGGCCAATTCGGCGTGAAAAGTTCGTCAGCAAAACACTCTTTTTTAGGACAAAATCTCTGCCTTCCTTGTTGACGGTGCGCACAGTCTGTAACAGAGTTGTGACACGCTAACCACCGTCACAGCGAGGCTCGCTAAAAGAGCACAGCGGGGATGCCAAGCTAGCCAGAGATAGTTTTATATTAATATTCACGAAAGCTCAGTGGTGCCGAATTGAAGAGTGGCTGCCAGACACTTGTTAAACGCAGTCGGTTCTGTACGGACACACCCGTGACGACAGGGCGGGTAAAATTGCCAGATTTTTGACATAAGTTTGGCGTGTCTCTGATGATGTGCATGGAACGGGCAGTGTGTGATGTCCGGAAGGAGTTGCAACTGCTAAATGTGGCTGCAGCGACACATCGGGTTTCCCTTGCTGATGTTGCAGCATCGTCCACTGACGTTTGCGAAACAGGATGTTGAGACACAGCCGCTGAGCTGAGCTCTGCTGGGGTTTGTTCTTTGTGCACAGACTTGCAATTTATGTTTTGTTTTTTTTTAGTACCAGTGTTTTAGTCTTCCTGTTGAAATGGCGTTTACTTCTAATGCAGTTTGGGACCCTGTGTCCACTGGAATGGACCTATTTAAAACATGATTTACCAAAAACTTTGTTTTTTCCACTTTGTTTTTATGTTAGAAAGTCAGAATCAGTTCTGAAATTTTTTTTTTTTTTTTTGCCCAGCCCCAAACAAATGCGGGTCTGAAGGGGTTAAATTCTGGGGCTTGTGTTATCATATCTAATATCTGGTTAAAAATGCCTACAATGCAAACATACCGCGGCAAGCGTTACTTCCCTCAAGTCTGTCCCATGGCTCCTGTGCATGATAGCACTCATGAGAACATGTTTTATCAATTGTCAACAGACGTCTTATTGTGAGCAACGCAGACGTCATCAGAGCCCTCTGTTATTGTTATTCCTAACTGGAGACAAAGGTTGTGCTGACTTGTTGCCAACATAATCCTGAAGCCATCTGCAGAGGGACACGAGAAGATGAGTGTCATGATCCCTCACTGTGAGCTTATCTGCTCAATTCAGCTTATCTGTACGTGTTCGTATGAAGACCAGGACTCAAGCTTCGGCGCCGGCACCCATCTGCCCAGCTGAAGTGCCCTTGAACATGGCACCGTGTATCCCAGCAGCAAGCAGGCCATGACCTCTGACCTCTCTGGAGACTAGACAAAATGTTCTTTTATCGCTGGGGAACAAAGTGTTATATCAGCGCGGGCTGACTAGACTTTAGCCATTCGGGTGTCAGAAGACACATTTGTGTAAATGCAAAGATGAGTGTTTTTTTAAGGAAGTTAAGCACAACAGCAGAGCAGTGTGAAGTGATAATGCAGCCAGATGATGCCAGTAAATAATAATGTATGTTCTTTGCTCATCACCATTAAAATTCTTGTATTTTTGGATGTTTAAGACCGTTAAAGAGGGACACATCTGATTAAACAGCTTCGAAAAAAGTAGCTCGGTCGTGCTACAAACTGGAGGTGCAAGGTTTTAAATAAGTGGGCATTAATGAAGCAGCGTTGGTTTAAAGAATGACAGTGTTGGACAATAACTGGACAAAAGTCTCTTTGTCGCCTCTTTGATGGATTTCTTCCTCTAAAATTCTTAGGTTTTGGTACAAATAGTTGTAAGTTTTTGGATCCACTTCCCGTCACAGTCGCTGAAGGATAAAGATGAGATCTGTAAAAAGAAAAAAAGTGTTCCTAGATTTGGCGTTACAGTTTTTGGGTGGAGTTTTCCTTTACAGCAGGCAACATTAGGCAACTTCCCATGTTGAGGGCTGCAGGAAACAGTTTGAACCTCAGAGAATCGTAGTGTGACAGCAGTGTTACGCACTGAAATGAAGGACAGAATGGGGATTTGATGGGCAACAGGTGTCATTTTAAACAGCCAAACTGAAACTGTTGAAGTGGCTTCACACAGATTTTTCTCATTAAACTTTCAAACCTGTGTCCAGTGAGACCAGAAGAACTGATCAGAATGACACAGTTTGGGCTGGAGCTGAAAGTTATCGCTACTTTTACCCACCTGGTTTTCGCCCTTTCAGGCTACATCGGGGTTAAATCCCATTTCCAGTGTTTACCACTACATCTCATTTTCTCTCACCGCCTCGCCCCTCAGAACAGAGGTGTAAAGGGTAGTGGTTGAACTGGGACAACCCCTCAAGACCCTCATGCATCATCGCTGATGGCGCTGATGTAAATAACGTGGCGTCTTCAGCTATGTTACCGTGGCAACCCTGATATTATCAAAATGCCATTTGCCAATGAAAAGCATTGGAGCTCGCAATCTCTTCGCAATGAAGTCATGCAGTATATAAGAACAACACCTCATTACCCGACCAACAGACCACAGCAGCCATATTGACATGAGGTAGAAGGTAAACACAGGTTTCATTAATGACAAATAACAAAGGTTTCCGTTTGACCTGAATGGAACTGAGTCTTGATTAGTATCATCGATAACGCCTGTGTTTGCCCTACTGTGTAATGTCATAACGACTGCTGTGAAAAAGGTCCATAGCGGTGCTTTAAAGGCTAACATTAGCATCCTGTGCTCCTACACTGTCTGCACTGATATCAGAGGAGCGGCACAGAGTGAAGGCCGGACTTAAGTTACATTTTGGGCGTCATGTGCCAAATCTGTAACTCTCATGCACAAATAAGCAATAAGCACTTAACATTAGCCAGTTAGCTACTGAGACATCAGCACACAAGTAGCAGTTATTTAATGGTTTAATGAAGAGAAGGAACCAAAAAGTACATTAAAAGAATATCTCAACAGGAATAAAGATAGTCTACCTCTAGGTGTGTGCGTAACCTTAAAGGTAGGGCTAAGTGCTGATGGGACGGGGCCAGAGAGAACTATCGTCGCTTTGATTGTTGCAGGTTGTAACTGCTGCCTGAAAGTTCAACTTGCATAAGCTACTTATAGCTGAAACACGTCCGGAAAAGGAGGAACAAATATCTTTATTTTCTGTCAGTGTTGTCCCAGACAGATGTGCATCAAAGATACAGCAGCACTGAGTGAAGATGCAGCTCATATGTTCGTCATAGAGCTCAAGATGTCAATTAATGAAAGCTACAAGACATTTCCATGTCTTCTGTTCGACCTAAACAACTGAACATCTGTATGAAATTTATTCCAGCTGTAAGTTTATATACGCAGCCACTGTGACCTACTTTAGGTCATGTACATGAAGGATAATGTGGCTGACGTCATGAAAAAGTGCATCGCAGTTCAGAGATGACCTATAAATACCGACCAGTAAATCTATCAGAGTGTTCTTTTCTCTTGACGTATTTCTTTGTCCCGGTTGTTTGAACCACGAGGGGGAACAACAGCACCTCCAGTTGGATCTTTTCCTCTCGACTCGTTCTGCTGAATGTAGAACTACTGACCCGTTTGTAGAGTTTCTTGTGTTAGCTGATACTGTTTATACGACATCTGACTCAGTAACTGATCTGCTGTGAATTAAAATATTTCGCTAAGAGGAAGAAAGTGTTATTTCTTCTTTCTGCTGTTGTCCAAACACACAACTGTAGCCTGACCTTTATAAAGTGCAGGTTCAAATTAGAGAAGCTGTGATTTTACCATCTGATCTTAACTATTGATCAATTATTAATTTTCCAACCAAAAATATGAATCTTTGTTTGTTCTGGGGACTTAAATGTAGTTTTAAAACTGCACTCTTTGTCATTTGTGACTTTAAACTAAGAGTCTTTGGGCTTTCAGACTGATGGTCGGACAAAAGACGCAATTTGAGGACGTCACTTCGAAAATAATCTGCAGGTTGATAATGAAAACCAGAAAGGCCCTCAGTAGAGTGCATACCTCTGCCAAGGCCGAGCAGCCAACTGTTATTCATTCAAGCTTAATCCATTATCAGACTCGACAGCTTCTGGAAGAATAATTGATTTTTTATTCGGAAATTGTAATTTTTTTCGCATAGATTCCACATGAAATGAAATGAAAATGTCCTCTCTGAAAAGGCAGTGAGAGAAATAATTCCTGGATCGGCCCCTTTATCCGGATCAGCTCCAAAAGTTATTGTTATCTGTTCTGGGCCGAGACTCATCCTCCATCCAAGTTTCATTGAAATCCATTAAGCAGTTTTTGTGTAATCCTGCTGACAAATCAAACAAACCAGCAGACAAACAGACATAAACATTCCCTCTTTAGTGGAGGTTATAATTGTTAGTTGCTGCCTGGATTCATTTTCACAACAAGTTGTAATAGCCGCTGCTGGCGATAGTCTTGCTTGTGTTCAGCACAAGATGATCTCCAAAGGCCCTTAATCTCATACCATTATTTTAATGATGTGAGCTTATTTTAAGGAGCGTTTGGGCCTCCTGTGGCTCAGGGTGGCCTGGGACAGCTGACCCAGTGTTCACCTGCCCCGGCAATAACAATCCCTCAAAGATACAGAATGAAAAGAGCATAGCTGAAGATGATTAACAGCTTATTGATTGTCTATAGTGTCATATTGTCAATGCACAGTATTTTTAAACCTCACATGACCGGCTCCTCAGTCACACAGTCGTTTGATGATGGGGCGACTCAGAAGTCGTAAATATGGGGATTTTTTCCCATCGCCCCTTTTCAAATCCCACGTGACCTGAAGGCAGCACACTAACCAACACAATCATAATGATTATCTCTTGTTAAAAATGACTGGATGTTGTAAATGTACCACATCTATCGGAAACGGGTACTGAGTTGAGTTTTCCTCTGGATTCATTTTGGGTTTGTCACTCCTTCGAGCGAGTTCAAGGCGCTGCCTGTTCGCTTTAGTCACTTTATAACCTTTTTTACGACGGTGCTGACTTTCCCTTAAATAGCGCAGAAAAAAAAAAAACACAGCTTAATTGATGAACTACTGAAGATTTTAACTGGTATTTCAGAAGCACTTGTGCTCATTTGTTGTTTCAACACCGGACTCTTTCGGATTGAGGTGCGTTTGTTGTCATAGAGTCTTCATTCGATGTCAAAACCAGATGCTCGAAACCCTTCATGACAGAACGGGGTGAGTGCAGCGGGGGAGGAGGCATTTAGACTCTCGTTCAGAGACTGGTTAACGTTGCGGAGGTGGCGTTTAGCTTGACGTACATCAGGAGAGCAGGATTATGTTGGAAATGTCCCTGAAGGCATCAGTCAGTTGTGTATTTGCTCCCTGCTTCGCTCTGTCATTGTGGTGGAGGTTGTGGACACACACTATCAATTTGACAAATGAGCTGATTAAACAAATGATCAGTCAGTTGACGGTAAATTTCCACTCCCTCCCTCCGTGGAGCTATCAGTCCACCATCTTTACCTGGACTGGTGACAGAACAACATGCTCTCCAAGAAGACGGAGGCCAGTTTTAACAGCAACTTCAAGTAGCAGTAGTTAGCGATCACTTTAGCAACAACGCTAGTGGTATAAACCAGAGACGTTCTGCTATTGTAGAGACAGACCACTCTGATCATTTTGAATGGGGAAATCTGCGACGCCAAAGATGGCGCATATCCCGCCCCTTTCACCAACAGCCAATCACCGGCGTTGTCACAGCCGAACCGGGAAACTTATAGTCCAATCATGTTGTTTCACCAGCGCGTGCGCACAAGTAGTTTTTACGACGGAGACTAAAAACATTTACTGCTTTCAAATCTTTATCTAATTTATAGAGTGAATGATAATAAATGATGTATTAGACATTATCTGGTCCATACATCAGTGGTCAGGCAGAGTAGAGCCAGAGCACAGCAGCCGGCACAGATTCAGCCGTACGATGGACGTCAGTGTCGGAAATCCGCGCTCATGCGCAGTGGAGTTCTCCCGGTAGGAACAGAGCGTTTTAAACATCATTTCTATGTTAAAGTCGATGTTTTTTGGTTTTATTTGTATCTTATTTCACTGGCGAGCATGTCTGTATGTTTTTTCCGTCCTGCTATAACATTAAAGGGTGGATTTGACCATGCCTCCATTCATTTAGATAGGGGTCTGGTCTCTTTGGGCTTTTTGAGCCAAGATGGCCGCCGAGTGGCACGACTTGCCTAGAAGGACTTTGTATAAACTCCATAAATCCCCTCCGTACTGACACTGGCCTCCATCGTTCTTGAAGGTGTTTATTAGGAGGCTGCTGGTTAGCAACAGTTAGCAGTTACGTTAGCAACATGTTAAGCTATCTGTCCAGGGTTGAGACAGAGCAGAAGAAAATAGTTTATTCATAAAGTATGATCCAGTTTCACCCAAATCAGTGAATACAGTCAGAGAGTTGTGTTTTTGTATACGCCCCAGCGTGCAGGATGAATCATCAGAGTTTTATAGTTTTTCAGGGAGTTGGCTCTTGGAAAAATAGCTACAGACGGACGTTTTTAAACGTTATAAAAAGCATTTAAGCTTCGATTCTGACTTCATGGGAACTTTAGAGCAACTGCAGGAAACTTTCCTTTTGATTCTGTTGAACTGTAATATGACGAGGATGAAACAAAGTTTGTTTTAGTGCCGCGGCACCAAACTACAGAGCAGCGCCTTCACTGCTCGTTCATCCTGAGCACTCTGCATTCACCCGCCCGCTGACTGGCATTAAGAATGACCATGATAATTGTAATTATATAGCAACAAGGCAATCTTTATAATCAAAACTGACATGGGAATAACTTACTACTTTATTGGACATTTAATCTATAATACTGTATAAAATGGTCGTTAGTCGTAAGCCAACATTCATCATGTCTGTCAGGCTTCAGGATAAACACTGTGTGCTTTAGTGAATAAGTGAACTTTAGTAAAAATAACCTTCTTTGTTTGAGCAAAAACTCCACAGGGCATCTCTCAATGTCTCTACGTGTATAAATACTTCATAATTATACACGTAGAGACATTGAGAGGCACGCTGGCAGGAAAAAGTACAATTTTATTTGGCGTGTCGTGGTTTTATTATCTCCTGTTGGGCTGAACTTGTGTCTCACATTCAGTTCATCCTGTCACGCACTTTTGGTGAAACAGCCTTTAAATTCCAGGCGACACCTTCGACCTCCAGCCACAGCGCGTCCTCTCTCCGTCTGCAGCGATGTATGTTCATCGTTTTGTGGAGAATCAGTGTACTGACAGACGCGTCATGTTCTCGTGCCGTTTGTCTTCATTTACATTTCCACTAATGCACAGGACGGACATCAGGGATCTCGTTTTCTCTCTCATCAGTCAGCTTATCAGTAATTCTGCGGCTGATGCTATCGTCTGTTTCCCGGACTCCAACAAAACATGTTGTTTGTACGATGACAATGATTCATGTTAACTCGGGCATGTCTGAGTAGCAGCTGCCTGGCAGTATTTGAATAGCAAATCCTGAAGCGTGGTATCGACTTTCTCCTCGTCAGAAGACACAAGCGAGGTCTGTGTTCACAACATCTCTGTGTTATCAGTACATACATCAGCCGCTCCGTCTCTATTCGTTTGATCCCGGATCATATTTAAAAGCACTCGGTTCTACAAATATGTCACAGCACCACCATGTTTAATGTTCGAGAACGAACTGTGACGGATGCTCAGTGAGACGTTTACAGAGAGCGACAGAGGAAGGAGCGCCTACATCATGTTTGAACTTCCAAGTAATCCAAACTCCAAAATAACCCACCTAATGATTTATTTGTAATTCACAGTTGGAAAAAAATTACTTGTATGAACTTGACTGAGATTTAAACGTGATACAGCGAGCGTCGTGTCGGCTCTTGTTCTCAGGTGTTGCGGTGTTGAACACATCACTGTGGAGTGTATCAGCCGGAGCATGAACGCACAGACGACAGGAACTTCCTCTGGTTTCTCTTTTGTTCGGATCGCTCCAGTGACGTTTGCTCTTTTGTTCTGCAGTTTCTCAAGAAAACAGGGCTGTGTGGCTGCACCCGAACGCACCGCCATGCTCCGTTCAGTGACGCGCTGTGATTCCCTATGAGGCAAATCATAACTTTAAACTCATAAACTTGACTTAACAGCTTTGATTCATCATTTGTACTTCCTCCTGTAACTTTGCATTCACAGCTTTTCTTATTAGTATTTGTGTTTCCATGCCGGTGACGGTGTTGGCTGTTTACAGGTGGTCCATCTCCGAGCGTCTGGCGCTCCGCGGGCCTTGAGTTGAAAATCTCAACTTTTCAAAAAGGCGTTGGTGACATCACCGACGCTCTTTTTCTTTTTCCTGGCCTCTGCGATAATATTAGATGTATTTTTGTCTCCTAAGGATTATGTCATGCACCCACATCCTCCTCGCTGCGTCAAACAAACAGATAGTAAACCACGAAGGATCAGTGTTGATCGCACAGCGCCGGTTTCCAAGATATTGTTTAGAGACACTTGTGCAGCTTCATCCCGGCGCTCCACCGCTGATCTTCTGCCCAGACAAAAACGCTATGTGGACACGGAACCTTAAGAATGAACTAATTAAATGCCACAACTCAAGAATTCATACAATAACTATGATAAAATGTGGCTCAAATGTCTGATAGGACGAAATGACAATGTATATCCAAAAGGAGACACTTTTCTGGCCCTCAGTCGACACCATAACTCCGGAACAGAAGGCGAGATGTCGGACGTTGAATCGATAACGCTGATCTTCGGTGTCCGTCTTCAAACTGCGCTGATTGTAGAGATCTTCTGTGCTGCCGGGTGGAACGAGTGTGTGAAGCCTCCACGTGATAGAATCTGCCGCAGCTTCCATATTTGAAGCCTTCGTTGTCCACAAGCTCATTGGTTTTGCTGATATTGAGCTTCAGGTTATAGTTGTGGCACCATGTGAGGAAGCTCACCATCAGTCCCCTGTACTCCTCTGTAAAAATAGCATCCAGATGGAGACGACTGGACTATTAATGTCACTTCTTACATATTATTCAGGACCAGCCTGTTGTTTATCATCTCTGCTGCTGTGTCGAGACGTTTAAAACCACTCGGTTTCTGTCCCGCTTTTCTTCGGACGCCAAACTTAAACATCTTCCTTGGACTCGAGGTTTTAAAACCCAAACTGTTTGTCTTCCAGGAGGCGGCGGGAACAGAAAAGGAAAGAGTAAGAAATGGAAGCAGCTGCTGCAGTTCCCCCACATAAGTCTGTGTGAAGAGCTGCGACAAACCACAGGTAAGAAACTCGCCGTCTTTTACAGGCGAGGAAGTCTCATCTCGCCGGCTGTGAAAGTATCTGTGGTGTTGCATGTGTCGAGGCCTTTGGAACTGATTTGAACTCATTCTGTCAAGGGCGAATTAGATGTTGCTCTACTTTAACGCCCCTTCAGCTAAACAAATCTTGTGTAGCGATCACCAGACACCCTTATCATCAAGATCTTTACTTTGAGGTCCGGAGGAGAAGTAAATGTGAATCTCTTTAAAATCCTGTGACACTCCTTTTTTGGCACACAGTCTGTTTTGTGGTCGGCGGAGATAAGTTCCTCGGCAGCAGGGGTGCCAGACTTTTTTCCTCCAAAGGTCAAAACTGAAGCTTAATGGCAAACACGTGTGGTATTCTTACATATTTCAGGACCATTTTGACCTCATAAAAAGGAAAACAGCACGAACATTAGTTTTGTTTTTAAAGGGCGAGCCAACTGTGAGCAACTGCTTTAATTAATTGGTTGGGTGTGTAGGTGCTCCGGTGCCTACATTACCCACAATGCAGCTTAGCCACTGAGTGACATCACTGGAGGCTTTTAATTAGAATTACACGCAGCTTTCTCTGGAGCGCCATAATGCTTTAAATGGGCACTTTGTAGTGAATAAACACGCTGTTCTCAGAGGAAAATAAGGTGTTTGAAGGTAGAAAGGTGGCAGGGTCCGCCACATACAAACAAAGCAAAATAGTATGAGATTTTGTTAATTTAGTTTGTTTAGGCCAAAACAAAAATCAAACAATAAATAATCTTTCTCTTCTGATTAAAATGTCCCCCGCAAAACTACGTAGTGCACCTTTAAACTATGATGTACATAACCCTTCAAACTGCACAGAAAAATCATGTCTTCCTCGTCAAATTTACATCCAGTGTGTGTGTGTGTGTGTGTGTGTGTGTGTGTGTGTGTGTGTGTGTGTGTGTGTGTGTGCAGATAACAGATCAACAGATCTGATATAAATAACATAAATATAAAGCACATTGTTTTCTTCACTTTGTGCATCGTGATCACAGGGTTGTTCCCTTTTCAGAGAGGCCAGTCTGAGTTCATGAATGAAAACTTAAAGGGAAAGTTCACCCTAAACTATAATTTCATGCAGTGTGCTTCTCATGAGTCTTTTTTCTCTGTGCAGGGGAAAAAGTCCCAACAAGCAGACTGGGATATTCATGTACTGTATAATTTACGACTTCTATGTATAGCTCTGTTTTATCCAGCGAGACAGCCGTAATATTCATGATTTGAACGGAGGATGTCTATACGGTGGGTCCTGAGGGTCAAAACACTTAAGAAAACAAAACAAGCACACAGCACGCCGTGTCCTCCAGCACTTCAGTCACATAACTTGGCTATTTCTGGATGAGCAGATACTGAAACATGATCTAATCAATGTATAACGTTTCACTGAGTTTACATGATCAGTGTTGATTTTTCATTTCCTCAGTGTAGCCTCACGAAAATAGACACCAAGTCATCTCCGCGCTGTTGTTCGTTAGGTAATAGTTCACATGTAGCTCCTTCTAAAAACATAAAATGTTGCTTTTTTTGTTTCTGTTTGCGTACGGATCCAGAAAATGAGACACGAGCTGTTAGTCAGTGAGCTGTGCAGGTGTGAACAGGTGCATTTTGGTCTTCATGATAATCTAAGCTAACCGGCTCCGATGTTCACATTTGCTGGTCTGATTGATGAACAGAAGGGAAACGCTCTGATGTTGCAGCTGGAGGTTCGACTCCACCCTGCAGCTTTTGCTGCTTCCAGTTGAATTGAGCTGTCGTAAAAACTCGCAAGAAGCTGTAATTGAAGTTAAAAAGATGTAAAAACTTTTATTTTAAACCTCGACAGGACGTCACTCAGACGTCAGTAATGTACAATGAAAAGACGTTTAGAAAACAAAGACTTTCGTTCTGACTCGAACGTGAACGTATTTTTCAGACGAAATTTTCAGACAAAATTTGTTGCATGAGAAAAACTCAGCAGGATTCAAAAACCAAATGATTATACTTGATTTATTTACATTTTGAAATACAGTCATCAATTAATTTTATGATATTTTTCCTTATTTTTAGAGACTTTTTAGAGGTTGTTGGTATTCTTGATTTCGGGTGCAGGATTTATTTAATAGTGCTTCTTTTGTCATCGACTGATCGAGGTGCAGAATGATAATAATCGTAACAAACAAAAATAAGCCATAAAACAAATTAATAGCAATAAAATCAGGGAATTCAAGAGGATTCAAACAAGAACAATCAAACATGGAGATAAAGCAAAGTATAAAATTGCAACATCAAACTTCAGAATTTACGTTAATAAAAAAAACGGTTGTGTTTTGTAACCGCTTCCACTGCTTCCCGTCCGAGACCTGAGCGCCGTTCTAACTTCTGTTTTTTTTTTCCCTTTTCACTTTTTCTTTCCCGTTTCTCCCAAAGGACTCTCAGCTGCTCTGTCATGTGCACACACACGAAAAACTCAAATTTAGCTGTCACACTTGTCGTTCTGTTCAAAGACAAGCAGATAAAAATCTGTCCTGACTTAACTCCTTTTTGGGGGGGTGAAGAGCAAATCCTTCATGCAGTTCAGGAAAAAAATCTAGCACATGATACCTCTGAATGCACACAGGCTGGAACGAAAAACTAGTCTTGCTCAAGTGGCACCGCAGAGGAAACTGTGGCCGGTGCAGTAAAAGAGGAAGCAGACTTTTGTTTTTGCTGTTTCAAACGGCAGTATGGTTACTTTCATTTTAACAGGTGACGGCTCAGAGTTTATGATACCGGAGCAGATAGAAGAAGTCCGAAACAGACGCAGGAGAGGATGGAGGTGAAAGTGCAGCGACGAGATGAAGGGAACATCTCAGAATAAAGAATGTGAAATCCCCCAAATTCACTCATTAACACACAAATATGATTCAGTGCCCCTTTTAATTCAATCAAGCCAAATGCAAAATTGAATAAAACATTTATTTTTAGTTTGATCGGTGTCTTTTTAAAGCCGTTGCAGACCTGATAGTACAACTGCTCTTTTGTGCTGATTTAAGAAAAAGTCACAGCTCTCTTACTGCACAACTCTTACATAAAAGACACCGCTTGTTACGAGATAAAGAGCTTTTTTATACTGTTTTTATTTAGCTGTTGGGCTTTTTCTGCTGCCTTCAAACTGGGTGCACACACACACACACACACACACACACACACACCCACACACCCTCAACAAAACAACCTCTGTCATGTTCTCCTCTCCGGTTGGTTTATGGCTTTGTGCAGCCCAGCAGCTACCGTGCTGTAGCGTACAATACATGTCTGATAATGTGGAGCGCTGATAAAGCTGCTGCTTTGATGATCGTAAACCACATCCAGGAAGTGAAGAAGAGGCTTCAGTGTGAGCGAGAGGCAGAGCATGAGACACGTGAACGGTTGTGGGAAGCCAGTGGGGGATTATATTCATGTTGCTGCTTGTTGCTCTGGTTTGAGGGGGCGGAGAAGGTGTCGGGCCTCCAATCCTGCAGATCAGTTCAGGACTTTCTAGATCCACATCCAGCCCGGGTCTGCGAGAAGCAGAGGAATGTTAAGAATGTGAGTGTCGGGACGATCCAGAATCACTGCCATATGTTAACTTTTAGGATTTATGCAGGCATGAAAATCACTCACCTTTCGGCAAAATTTGCCGTTTTGAAACCAAAATAGGTGACAATTATATCTACAGTTGTGTAGATCCGATGAGAATTTTTAAAAAAATTTTTGGGGGGGGGGGGTATGGACGGGACATGGAGGTATACCAGAGATTATCAGTGAACTGCGAACATGTGCGCGTCTTAAGGGAGTATTGAATTCGATAAAAACAACTTTTCTAAAATCTCTACAACTGTCGATGTCGTGTCGATGATGCTGAGGTGAGGCGACTGACTGGAGGCTGAACGTAAAGTACATTGCATTCTCTGTCAGAAAGACAACAAATTTGTTTTCAAAATAAGAGCTTTACATTGCACCCCATTAGAGTTTAGAACTGGGTTCTTAGTAAGGGGCTTTTAATTTGAAAGTAGCGACCTTTTGTAGCTTGCCGCTACTAGAGAGAGACTCTGTAGGACTCTAACCGGAGACGCTGCATCTCCTGGATCTCAGCGGCTGTCCAGTTGCTCATCTTGACGTCCGCAGATGAAGTGATGGACTGACTGCTGTGATCAGCTGTTTCTTGGTTTTAAACCCCTCCAGCTGTGGGTCGCACAACAGTGCACGTCATCGACACCTTCGCCCATCTCATGCAATAGCCGGCACATCGACGTCTCAGATTTAGATGGCTTCCGAGGTGTCCACTCCGAGGCGGTAAATTGGCGGAGCAGAACAGACCTCCAGTGTACCGCCCTCTGTCTAAATCTGCGGACCGAGCCGCAAAAAGGACGGCCAAATTGGCGGCTTGCTGCCCAGTATAAAAACTGCTATTAACTATGCAAACAAGGGCAGCCATGCACTGCAGGCACACTGTCAAACAGAAGGTGCAGGTCAAAGCATCAACACGTGTTGCCAGCACCTTCCTTCCAAGCAGAGAGAACAGCAACTTTATCAAAACCCATGTTGGTCTTGTCAAAACACACTCTTTGCGGCAGATTGCGCTATTAAAGTTGTGTTGTTGCGCATGTCATGAGAGAAGTTGTCAGTCTCATTTCTTATATAGCATAATGTGACCATGTATAGATATCATACATTCATACTGTCTTGTAATTCTGCTTGATTTTTCTTTCAAAATGCATCAGATTGATGCTTTTAGATATGAAATATTCAAAATGTTCTTCCGGGGGAACATGGCCCCGGACCGTCCAAGAGGGGTCGTATCCTTCTCACCTTTTTCACCCCTGACCCGTTTTCATGCCTGTTTATGTTTCCGTGTCTCGAGAGCACTCGGAGGAAATGTCTTCAAATTTGGCACAAACGTCCAGGTGGACTCAAGGATGAACTGATTGGATTTTGGTGGTCGAACGTTTAAAGGTCACTGTCGGTTTTGTTGGTCAAAGGTCAAACTTAATGTGACCTCACAGAACACATTTCAGGCCGTTGTTCAGCGATTCATGTGATTATCGTGACACAGTTTTACTCAAATGATTAAAATGATGGAGTGAAGACTTGAAGAATGAAGCTTAAGATTTTAAAAGTTTTGTATTGTGAGTATAAAAATATCTGTCACCATCTCTAAAAACAAGACGTGCAGTTCATCACTTTAACAGAATTTAACAGATATTAATGTTGCATACAGAGGACACAAAATCCAAAGCAGTAAAACTAAAAACTATGAATAAATAATATCATGACTGCCATTTTACAATGTAGTAAGAACAAAATTAAGAAACTACTACTCAATAGAGTAGCCAGCCACCTAAATATGATTTTTCTCATCAAGATCCATAGTTTATTTATTTGTATTTAAGTAGTTATATTAGTGCTATATGTTAGCGCTGAATATAATGGAAAAGTTGAGTCAACAACAAGCGGCTGCTTCATTTTATTTGATTCTAATCTCTTCATATAGAAAGGTGATGTCATGTATAAAAGATCATGCACAGAGTATCCACATCTGTCACTGTGTGTGTGTGTGTGTGTCTGTGTGTGTGTGTTCTGCTCTAAACCGATCCACTGGTTTGACCCTTTTCAGGTTAACCAGAGCAGCATGTGATGCCTGTGTGATGTGAAATGTCACCACTATTATTGGGTTTACATCAGCGTTCCCATCCGTCGGAGGCCGGTTTGTGCGTCCGCACGCAGCGTGCTCGTGGTGCTCGTCCATACATGGCACCGCGGCCGGGCCGAGTAAACACACAGGCCACATTGTTAGAACGACATCCATTAAAGAAGATGCATTAAGGGCCCGGCTGATGAAGACGGGTGATAAAGCCTGTGCTGCCTTGAGGTACAGTGTGGCGACAGGCAGACTGGAGGCAGGTTGGAGCCACAGAGACGAGGTTATATATAGTATGTGTTGTTGGACTTTCACACCAATTATTCCACAAGTACAAGTAATGAATAAGTAAATGGCCTCCCTTTACTGTGTGGTAACTTCTCCAGGAGCACTGTTGAACCCAGGTCCAGTTAGTGGTTCTGGTGGCTTGACTATCACTTCACTGCTCAGTGTATTTGTGTGATACGACACGTTGATCCAGACCGATTTAATGATCGTATCACCACCATCGCTGAGATACGCCTTCAATGTTAGATTCCCACGGCACGTCTGTGTCGCCGTTTTCGCCGTTGTCGCCCCTGTATCAGATCCAAATTGTAGCGTAGTAGACTTTGTGATATCGTCAAATATCGTATCATGTCCAAAGATATCGCTTCGTGATGAAACTTGTGATTTACACCCCTGAGTGTTATGTACGTGTCGTATGAGCAGCTGGATGTCTAAATGTCCCTCTGGATCAATAAAGTATCCATCTGTCCATCGAAAGAAATGAAAATGTTCACTTTCATTTTGAACCTGATTCTGTTTTTAGTGTCCGCCTCTTATCCTGCAGCCAACAGAGCAGAGGAGGAGCGACTAACTCCTACATACATTCGCTCAAGTTCTGTATTAAATTATGATTTTGAGGTACTCTTTGCTTTTCTGTTGTACGTCACTGATCCGGTATCTGGTGCTGCTGATACCGACCTAATTCACTTATGATGTGTAGGTTGTGGGGCCTTAAGTAGTGCAAAACGTTTACATCCGAGAACGATAAATACTTTACGCAGAATTACAAAATTAGAACAAAGAAACAGTCAGCACACTTTCTTATGAAACTGTCCCACAGGCCGGATCGGACCTGACCCCGGGTCCCATGAGCTTAACTTTATAGAACTTAACTTCTCTGACCTGCATGACATTAGTTTCCATGTGTGCAGCATCATTCAGGCTGGTCCTCACTAGAGTCATTCTTAGTCATTTAATGTTATTAGAATTTGAACAAAGTTATGCAGCCAACTTATGAAATGGTCTAAAAAAAGAGAGAAAATGAGGACAAAAGCATTCAAGAAAGAAAAAAAAAACCACCCAGCGGACTTCCCAGAGATACTTCACAGACAGATCTCCCCCTCTGCACGTCTGGTTTCCAACATGTATTTACAGGTTTTCACATAAATAAGAGTAAACAGCTTCAGGGCCAGTTGGTTCACACCTGGCATTAACATGATTGGATCTCACTTCTTCACTCTCTGCGGATCAACCTCCACGTCGCTGGACAAAGAACGTTTGCCGAATTAACAAAGAGGCCCTAATGACTAATAATGAGTTGGATTCGGTGTTTCACAATGTTTGTAAATTTTCTCCTGACGCAACAACTCACAAAATTGTTTTTCAAAAGGAGTCTGGGGATTTACTCCACTGACGTCAAAGAAGTAGCTTATGTCGGTTACTGTATTTGTAAAATTTGACAATAAAATGTTGTTTTCTTTTCATTATGACACTATAGCTAGTGTCATGATGAACCCAGTTAACTGTGTGTTGAGCTGGCACAGTGGTACTGCAACAAACTGACACTTTTCATAAAGAAAGACACAGCTTAATGTATTGCATCAAAGTCCTTCTAGGCAAGTCAGGCCACTTGGCAGCCATCTTGGCGACGCCTCGAAAAGCCCAAAGAGACCAGACCCCTATCTAAATGAATGGAGGCATGGTCAAAACCACCCTTTAACGTGATAGCAGGACGGAAAAAACATACAGACATGCTCGCCAGTGAAAGAAGATACAAATAAAATCAAAAAACATCGACTTTAACGTAGAAATGATGTTTAAAACGCTCAATTCCTAACCGGGAGAACTCCACTGCGCATGCGCACGGATTTCCGACACCGACGTCCATCGTACGGCTGAATCTGTGCCGGCTGCTGAGCTCTGGCTCTACTCTGCCTGACCACTGATGTATGGACCAGATAATGTCTAATACATCATTTCTTATCATTCACTCTATAAATTAGATAAAGATCTGAACGCAGTAAATGTTTTACAATAGTCGAACGTCTCTGATGGTCTCTGTCGTAAAAACTACTTGTGCGCATGCGCTGGTGAAACAACATGATTGGGCTATAAGTTTCCCGGTTCGGCTGTGACAACGCAGATGATTGGCTGTTGGTGAAAGGGGCGGGATATGCGCCATCTTTGGCGTCGCAGATTTCCCCATTCAAAATGATCAGAGTGGTCTATCTCTACAATAATAGAACGTCTCTGATTGCATTTAATGCCGAATTTACAGGAAGGCATGAATGATTTTTAATTTGCCGTGACACGGCACACTAAACACAAGTTGTTGTTCCTTTGCACAACAACTCTTGAAATCATGCAGTTTGTAAAGGGAGTCTGGTGATATTGCAGTGTGTTCACCAACACTTGCTGCCAACATTGGCAGGCGAAGAGAACCGTTCTGCCTGTTGTTGTGGCGCCTTCTTCTTCTTGATTGGCGGGTGGGCGGTCCTCCAGTGTGTACACACTGCTGAAAGGCTGTGGTCACACCCAGACCACCTTTGAATCTGGTCTGAGCATTCAGCTTTCAAATGTGCCCTTGTGATGCGATCACTCAGGATCCATGTTGACACCAGGTCTGAGCAGCCTATTGAACATCCTGGGAGTCTCGCTGCTGATGCTGAAATATTCTGTTTGTTACACAAAGTTTGATTGAAGCAGCTTCAGTGATCAACAGCGGATGTTTGAGTTTTTTTCTTCTTCGACAAAGCTTCACAATAGAGCTGCTTCTTTCCTGAAAGGTGCGACGCAAATAAGCTTTGATTTGAATGAGTTCAGTCACACACGCTGTGACACACCGAGGCAGGAAGTTCAACATGTAGCTGCACAAAACCACAGATTTTGAAAAAAAAAAGCTGTTGTCCCGGCGATGGGTGGAGAAGAAACACTGATACACGTGGAGAAAGAAGAGTAAAAATGTGAGGATTAGAAAGTGAGAGAGTGAGAAACGTGAATATGAACGTCAGAGAAAAGAAGAACTCTTTAATGATTCAGCTCTTAAAGTCTTTCACTGAATTTGGCTGTTGACAGTTTTTATGAAACCAGAAGAAAGATGTGAGTGGGAGGGAGTCTTGAGAAAGACATTCAGGAAACAGTCGACTTCCTGGTTTGTCAGAAACAGGTTGTTCTCTTCTTTTTTTTTGTTATTCTCTCCCTACATTTACACCAGATATTATTACGTAACATGCAGGCAACATGCAGCCTTTATATCTTGCACAACGATGTCTAATAACTGTGACCTGTCAGTGTTTCTCCTTTGTGTTGGATGCAGTTCAGCCAACTAAAACTAAAACTGCAGATGCCGTGAACAAAACTCCAAACGTATTCAGAAAAGTTATAGTGGTTTCAGTTCTGTTTACTCTCACATAACTGTGACAACATTTCCGATTTATTTTTTTCAAAGTGCGATCTGCCAATTCAGATTTTGTCCGATACTGATTTTCTTTCAGTGAACAATAATTGACGGCACAAACATGTATATATATTTATATCAAAACATAGACTATTAATTAACATATTTTCAGGATCTTCCTTCGCTCTCACTCAGAAAAGTCTCATAAATAAATTATCTACATCTAGACAGAAGTGTTCTGAACCTTTTTTCTCTGATTTTTTTACAATAAGCAACTTTTACAAATTAATCTGTATGTGCAGGGTTTTTTTTTAACACTAAGAATCAGTCGTTGTCTCTTTTTGCATTGCCAAAACAAACAAAACAGGCAATAATAGAAACCAGCATGGAGACTAGTGACAACGTTAAGGTGACTTTTTAAAATGATTTTTAATCAGTCTGTCTTTCCAGCTCAACACTCACTGACTTGGTTTCACTCAGCTACCTTCTTGAAGGTGTGTCTTAAAACCAATGACGCACTTGTCTCAATCAGTACTATTGAAGAATCACTGCTAACGAAGAGTCTCCGCCAATTCAGCTACAAACATCTTTCATTTCCTCTTACTTCTTCACAATAAAAGCCCCCCCTTATTTAGTCATTTAAAAGCTTTTATTATGAAGCTGCATCACAGGAAATGTAATGAAACCAAACACGACTCCTGAACCAGCTGACAGTGAACACATGAAACAGCAAACCGCAGCAGATGTTTGAAAGGACAAACAGGACGAGAGAAACTAAAGAGATTCAGTCAGAAGCTACGAATGTGCTGCGTGACGTCACCGCGGCCCGCTTGGTTCGACTCGGCGCCATAAAACTAGGGATGGAAAAACAAATCTGTGCGACTTGGTTTGACTTGGCACTGCTAAAATGTTTGATGGTTGATGGATAAAATGGCTTTACAGCGTCATGCTGGAAATGGGGTGAAAATGAGCGTGTCCACCCAGGTGACGTTTCCATCACTACAGTCATTTTACCTGGAACTGAAAACTGATTGTTCCCTTGAGAACAGAATCCAGATGTTACACAAGTGCCAAAACTAATTTCCCTGTAAAGTCGTTCTGCTCACAATATTCTCAGTACCGTTCAGAATGAAGAGAAATCTGTCTTGACTCATGCTGATGGATTTACGTCTTTCAAAGAACTGAAGGAAAGCAGATGTGGTGGAGGGACGGTGTTTGAATGAGGGGTGAGGAAGTCCTCGGCGGGACGGCAGTTGTCCGACTCTCCGTACGACGTAAGAGTGTTATGATGACATAACTGCAGCACTGCCAGGGTCAGACAGGTCACACAAACTGCTTTATTTGAGGTGTGTTCAGGGTGAGTATTAACAGTAGGTGTGATGGGGCCTGATGTAAATCATCAGACAGATATGAGGTCGTAACAGAGAGCCTGAGATATTTTAAGATTACAGCTGTAAACTTACTGCTTTGTAATTGAGAAAAACATGTTTTCTGTTTGTTATTTCTGATATATTTTACTGTTGTTCACTTTCTGCCTTCGTGGTTTGCTGCTGTTGTCTGCGTCTCTCTTTCTAAGCGGCTCGTGATACACAGGAAATGTAGCTGCTGTGTTTGTTTTATCTGCAAATGGCAAATAAGAGCATCTTGAGTCGTGATAAACGCCGGCGCGCCCTCCCCCTCCTGCTCGATGCTCTGGGACCTCATCTACAGCCCATTAAAGAAACTTGATCTCGCAGTGAAGCAGGTCCACTGTGGACCTTTAAAGCTCAGCTGCTGTTTTCTGTCGGCAGCTCTACAACCAGGAAGTTTACATGTATCTCGATAGAAATATGTTTCAGCAGTATTGAAACCTGGAGACTAAACTGATCGCTGTATAAACTTTGTGTTGCAGTCACGAGTCAGACTGGAGGCTGCGGAGGTTTAACTGAGCGTAAAAACACAGATGTTTAGATTAATCGCGGTCAGCAATAATTCCCCGTGATGAATAAAGACCGTTTGTAAATGAAGCCAGAGACGTTATATCTCGTGTTAGATGTTAGTGGGACTTGCGTCAGGACTTGTGCAAGATGCTTTCGATTGCATCCACTGGAGATGAAGCAACTAGTTGGTTCACAGAATCAGCAGCAAATAAAAACAAATTTAAAAAAAAAAAGGTTTCATTTTTCAGTAAAATTGCAAGAGATGCTCACTGCTTATCAGATTTCAGTCTGTCAGGTCTGTCTCAGAAAGCATTGAGTCATATGTTGCAACACAGTTTTTCTCCATGAAAAGCTTAAACAAACAACTTCAAGTCTGTTTGTATCTCATGTTGAGTTTATTGTGTGAACATCAGTTTTTGCTTCATAGTTTTTTTTGTCTGTTTTAATTGTAGTCGTCAGTTTTTATTTTTTATTTTGGTGAGATGTCTTTAGATAATCAGTTATTGATCCTCAGCAGGGTTTGGCTGCGTCTGATGAGGCTTATTATCAGATTATTATTAAGACTCGTCTGCTCCCAGTGAGAGCCTGAGAATGACTACAGTCCATCATGCCAACTGTGACGCAACGTGTTTCCCTTTCCCAACATTTCACCTTCAGCGTGTCTTCTTCTGGAGTTCGACATCAAAATAATAAATAAGTTAGACTTCAGCTGAGGGAAAGCAGAGTAAAGATGACAGAAGCTGCAGCTGACGTAGTCACGTACGTGAATCTTGCAGTCTTTATGTTATTTTTTAATAATTTCTGGGATTCCTCTACCTCCGACCACTAGAGGAAGCTCTAATTTGAGAACGGTGGTTTTTATCCCCATTAAATCTAGCGGAGGGCCAAATCAAAATTTAGCCTCTCGGCCAGCAGAAGGTTTTATGAGCCACGCGGTTTGGAAGCTATGCAGAGGATGCGGGTCATTGTATACCCAGGAAGTAGAGGTCTTTTGGCACTGAGCAACTCCGACACTGTACCCAGATCTCGTTATACGTCCACGGTGCAGTAAACGAGCACGACTCGGCTGGAACGCCCGTTTAACTGTTCCAGGATGAATGTTTGCTGAGTCACTCCCCCTCTGACACAGTGACTGATGCCTCGCTCCGTCAGGTTCTGCTCTGTTTTATCCCACTTTATGACTTCTTTCTGCTCCACTTATCTCTCCTCTGTTCTGCTCTGCTACGTCCTCTTTGTTCGCCTCCGTTTCTCCTCTAATGATCTCTTTTCCCTCCACTTCACTCCAACGTACTTCCTACGTCCTGCTGTAGAGTGAACAGAGCAGGACAGATCGCCCGAGGCAGAAAGAGAAACAAAGCAAACCGTGGAAGGAAGCTGAACAGAGATCGACATCTCGGAGGCAACAACAAGAAAATCATCATGTTGTTCCATTGAAACGACACTAATTAACGCCCCTCATTGACGGGGGATCCAAAAATTAGCTTTATTACAGCTCATGACGCTACGCTGTCGATCCCACACGGGTTACTCATGCGTGAACTATAACGTCCCTCAGTTCTGGGAGCTTTCATTGTGAGGTCGTGGATCAGTGGACTTTCTCAATACATCACGGAGGTGTGAAGTTACATGAAAGGAGCTCCAGGACTGTACAGAACATGCTGTACATCATCAAACAGAGAACCTACACAAAGACGCCTCTGTCGGGCCTCCTGCTGCCTCCGCAGGCCACAAAGTCCCCGCAGTACAATTATTATGCCACGGGTTTGAAACCGGAGCACGGCCTCTGCACTTCTGACTCTATCTCTTCATCTGTTTGTCTCTTCAAAGAATAATCGGAGGAAGTAAGAAGAAGTAAACAAGCCGACATTATGTGATGGCTTCTTCACTTACGGCTCTGTGGAGTAACAAAAGGTTGTCTTTGTTGTATCCGTGCGAGCAGCGAGGCTCATCGATCGGTCTTACCACGACATTCTGCACATTCATGATCCTCAGAAGATCCCTAAAGACAGTGGAGCTCATCCGACCCTTCAAACGCTAATGCTCTCCAGATGTCATCACCCTGAAAGGATCATGATGTGATAGTGAAACAAGTCGTTTTTCAGTTGTGACGCTCAAACAAAGCTTGTGGGAACAAGTATTTTTAGAGCCAGTGTGCATCGTGTGAAGTTGAAGTTTGGCCTCAAATCCCAGTGATCCAGAGGGTCCGATGGCACAGTGACATTGGTTGCATTGTGGGAAATGTAGGATTTAGGGTTTTGGGAGTTAAGCTTCACTTCTGGTTCTTCAGTTTTAACCACAACTGGGACAAATATAGTGTTGTGTTTCGCTATATAGCCTTAAAATATTGGGATGTCTTCATATTTTGGAATCTTCTTCAAAGCACATTATAAAGGTCGGGATGTTAAATCAAACATCACAATTGATGTTGATAAATAACCCACAGTACAGTGGATCTGATGATGGTTAAAGACAAGTGTTAGAACATTTAAGTGATGTCATTTTCTGAAGATTCTGAGATAAAGATATCCACATTTCAAGACGATGTACGCAGTCATATATAAATATATTTCCCTGCCCTAATTTTAAAGATTTTAGATCTGTTTCTCACAAGCCCTGAAGCTTTACAAAACTGGAATCAATACTTGTTTTAAGAACCTACTGACCCATTAAATCTGTACAGATTAAAAAGTCATTCTAATGGTTTATGAGGTGAGCGCTGGGCCGTTCTGCCCTCGGCTGTGTACCAGTGCGGGACAAGTCTGCTGTCAACCTTTGAAATATTCAAATGTTGTGAATGCAAATGTGAATGTTGCAAATGTTTTCTGAGCCACTGAATGAGCTGCACATGTTTGTTGTACTGATGAATAGATGCCGTGTGTTTTGGTTTGAACCGGACTTTGTTCAGAAGTTAAACTCCACAGAGTGATTTTGAATATCTTGGATGTTTTTGGAAAAGAAATGACGCAGACACAAAAAGCAGCAGCAGGGTTTGTTATTTTGTAATCTCATTGTTCTGGAGGAGTTCTTCTAGTTCGGATTTGTCTTTTAAATCCTCGCCTGTAAATCCTGCACAGATTCTGAGATACAAGGTTAACAGATAGAAATAGTTTGATGAGTCAGTCTGATTAAAAGGTTTTATTCAGATCGTTTTGCTCTTTTTCTCCTCATCTTGACTGCTCGTCCCTCAATCAAATTTGTTTGTTTCCTGAGTCGTTTTGCATCCAGTCACAGATGCAAATCCACATTTCCTTGATGAGGTTTTTGTCGTGAAGCGCAGCTGGACGGATGAACTCAAACAACCCCGGATATATGTCAGATATTATATATTAAACCTCTGCAGCAATGAAAGCCACGAAGTACCTCAACGTCAGCACTTCTTTTAGCTCCACGCATCATAACAAAGGCTTCAAGGCTGCAAGTGATTCATTTTTTACAGATCATTTTTGTGACTAATCAATTACTAATTGTCTACTGTTCTTTAGCAAACAATGGAAAATGGAAACTACAAGTTCATGGAGTCCAAAATAACAACAAAACTCACAGATTTTCAGTTTACTAACATAGACACACATAACACACAAGAAAACCAGAAAATATTCACATTTAAGAGTCAAACAATTAATAGATTAAAAAGAACAGATGAAATATAATAACAAAAAAGCTGTGTGCATGAGGAGAACTGGAGCTGCAGCAATACTTTCTAAGCCGATGATGTGGTAGTTTAGTTTTTGAAAACAAGGTATAAGAATATAGTTTCACTGTGAAACGTTGTTAAAAATGGAAATAAAACTAACTGGTGCACCCTCAGGCCGTCTTTAGCATCCAACTTTAAGAATATATATAATATATTATATAAAGTTGCACGATACGTCTGCGATAAACTCCGTCAGAGATCTCAGAAAACTTTACGTGAACAAGCAGTTACGTTTGACCGCAGACGTTCTTGTGCTTGTGGACTTGAAACTGAGCGACAGAAGATCAGACTGACATGTTTTTTCCTGCAGCATCGCAGCAAATGTGACTCTGCACCTTCAACCTCGATGTGAATGAGCTGCAGATGGATGTAAATAGTAACATAAAGTGTGTCATCACCACAACAGTCGTGCAGGCGCATATTTGATTAATAAATATGTCGGCATCATTCACTGTTTCCTTCTGTCACTCAGGTTTGTTAGTCAAATTTCTGCTGCATCATATTCCTGATAACGTGCTGTATGTTCTCTTTTATGGATCAAAATTCATGGAACATCTGATGACACATTTCCACGAGAGGAGCTTTGTTAATTGTAATGTCATCGTGAAAGGTTCTGCTTTTTTTTTTTTTCCGTTGGGAGATCAAATTACCAGGAGGTCGCAGGACGTCCAGGTATTTTATACATCGCTGTTTGTTTAAACAAATGTGACGACCACGAGAAACACAAAACAAAAACCACTGTTTGACCATCAGCTGTACGATAACCAAATCCATCACGCCACAAAGACAACAACGTCAGTTTTATGTGGAGAGAAATTAAAATGTCCGGACGCTGTTCAGCATGTGGAGAAAAAACCAGAGTCAGCTGGAGGAGATGAGGATGTCACACCGCCGAGCAGGAAGGAAAAGATGAGATTTCATAGGCAAAAAAATAAATAATTATATTCTGTATATATTCTGTTCTAGACTCTTAGACCGCTTTTTAAACAGAGCACATTTGAGAAGAGAAAAAAGGAAGGAAATAAGGAAAATTAGATAAAAAGACACAAAAAGAGCCGACATCCTGCAGCGTGCGGTCTCAGACTAATGCATCAAGCATAAAAACTGCCTGGAATGTAGATTTCTGCATGCAAACTTACATAAACACAAAGGTGTTTAGATTGCTCTAACAAAATGTAAAGATCTTGGATGAGTTTGTACAACACTTACAGATGACTTTCTATTGTGTTCAGGTCATTTCACCAGGAGACTTTATTGCAGTCGTAGGTGTGATTGTACCGATTTCATGCATGTCGGTGTAACTTTTTGACTTAAAACAAGGAAATCTCCACCAGGTGTGACGCCTGTGCAACTTCTGCTGAGCTGTCGAGCATGTTTAGCCCTCAAAAATAAGATTTATATGAGAGGATAATAATGATTCCTGCACTACAATAGGGGCTTCTCTTTAAACCTGATATTATCAATCATCAATAAGTATATATTTAAACATCCTGATTGTCTCTCTGTGTGTCTCTGTAGAGAAGGACTACAGCAGCCTCTGTGAGCGGCAGCCAATCGGACGGTTACTGTTCAGACAGTTCTGCGAGACTCGACCCGAACTGAGGCGCTGCGTCAAGTTCCTGGACGCTGTGGTAAGAAGAGTGAGAGTGTGTGTGTGTGTGTGTCTGTAGTTCCTGGAAGTGTGGAGAGTTTTGTCCCCAGTTACCCTTCTCAGTGACGACTGGTGTGGAGGAACAAATGAGATGAAGCGTGTGTTTGTGGGAAGAGGGAGGGAGGTTGGGGTCTCTTCCTTGAAATGCTCCTCAGTTCCTTTTATAGAAAGAAAGAGAGGGAAGTGTGTGTTGGTGGCCGAGAGGAGAGAAACGTGTGTTTTCCTATTTTTGTTCCCACCTCAAAATCAGGTGTCGCCAAGACGAGGGTGAGGAAACCGAGTCAGAAAACAACAACAAGTGTCAGAAGGGACTCATAGTTTTTGCACAAATTAAGGTTTTCAAATTTACTTTTTCCAGCTGCTGGTAACTTGAACTCAATTCTAATGATCTCCAATGTACAGACAGGCAGATATCTGAAAAACAGAACAGATAACCGAGTGGTTAAAACCACAGGACAGTTTGTGAGAGAGATTTGGGTGAACTGACCTTTTAAACAAGTGATATTACAGACAGCTGGTGGAAGTAAAGTGGTGAGCTGCGTTTAATGCAGGAAGTGCTATTATCCTGAAATACCTCAAACACTTAAAGTGAGGAGGAGGAGGAGGAGGACGAGGAGGACAAGGAGGAGGAGGAGGAGGAGGAGGAAGAGGAGGACGAGGAGGACGAGGAGGAGGAGGAGGAAGATTAAGAGATTAATATCTGTTTAATAAAATACAGGAACTCTTGACTTCTGGGATCAAAGGAGGGAAAAGGGCGTCGGTGTGTCGCCAAGTTTTCCTCCTCTACCTCCCATGATGTAACCACAACACATACACACACACACGCGCACACACACACACACACACACACACTTTCTGCCGACCTCATCTGTCACAGTGA
Source organism: Diplodus sargus (assembly GCA_903131615.1). Taxonomy (NCBI): domain Eukaryota; kingdom Metazoa; phylum Chordata; class Actinopteri; order Spariformes; family Sparidae; genus Diplodus; species Diplodus sargus. The sequence continues at coordinate 272,663 of CAEMYA010000585.1, read as the reverse complement.
ACAGTTCGCTGCTCGCTCTGCTCACTTGAGGAATGTTTCAGGCATGCTCTTGTTTTTATTCCCACTGCAGAGTGTGTGTGTGTGTGTGTGTGTGTGTGTGTGTGTGTGTGTGTGTGTGTTTATCAGTTATTAAGTGTGCACTCAAAAACAAAAGCTAAACTGTGGTTTCCTCCTTCACCCTTTTGGACACAAGCAGTAAGTCGGTCCCTGCCTGTCTGGTGAGGCTGTTCTTGAGCTAAATGCTAACAGCAGCTTGCTAGCATGCTCATAATGACAACAATATCATGCTTATGTTTAGCGTTTAGCATTTAAGCGTGCTAACCTTTGCTAATTATCACCCTGAGGTTGATGACTGTTGTTAGTTTTCAAGGTTTTTCTCTCAGGTGAGCATGAACATCTGAATCAGATTTACTGGCAGCTCATCCTGTAGTTTTGGAGATATTCCTCTCAAAACCACTAATGAGAAGCTGCTGGTGGTTTAAGAGGAAAAGTCTTCAGCGTACATCATCTGGGCACCACGAATATCTACCAATCCATCCAGATATTTCACTGAATAGGGAAAACGTTCAGCTGTTCGTGGCCTTTTCCTCTCATAAATGTGAAACCTGATTTCTTGCCACGTGCTCAGACTCAGCAACAGTATCTTCAGCCTGCCCCCTTCTAACGCCCTTCAGACCAGATCCAACTTGTAGCTTCAGCAGTTCATTCGTGAACCCATGAAATGACTGTACATGTTGGATGCAGTGTGTCATTGGCCTGAATTCAATCAATTAAATGCTATTTAACAAAGAAACAGGTTCTTCTAGGTTTCCTTAGAAACTTTTAGGCTGATGACCTTTTGATGACTCACTGCAAACACTGAAAACCTGCTAGCCTAGCAACATTAAGGCTAAAACAACCCATAATGCAACACTCTGCGTCAGAAAATGCCTCAGATCAGTTGTTATTGTTTGGTACTCAAACAGCTGGGCCCAGACAGTATGGAGGAGTAATAATCTGCCCCCGATGTGTGAACTTATGACCCGTGTGTTCGCCAGCGGCTGTTTGCTTGATGAACCTCTCCGTGTTGTCTGAGCGAAGGCGGCGAGGCTCCAGTCCGACTGACCAGCTCAGCCAAAGCTTTCAGTCGTCCGGCGGATATACGACTCGCACACGAAGCAATTATGTTCTCTTTTAGCCCACGACCGCTTCCCGTCTCTTCTCCGAGAACTCTGCGAGAGGACGAGATGGAGAAGGAAAATGAGATTTGAACCGTCTCCGCTGTCACTTAGCATTAGTTTACAGGCTCTCGCTGTGAGCGCGGAGAGGAAGCACTTTGGAGTTTTCCAGTCAGGCTCAGTTTACTGCAAGTCACTCAGAGGGATGGATGGTAGATGTGAGGAGGACGAAGAGGAGGAGGAGGAGGAGGAGATACAATCAGCTGGTGTGGTGCAGGGTGTGGAGCCAGCCGCCCAAAACTCCTCAATTACAGCTTAAATTGGGTTTTCTGTGGAGGCCTGGAGAGGTTTCAGCGGACACACGGAGAGAAATCTGTCGATATTATTGTTTTCTGACCTTCAGGACGGTTATTATGTCATCATGATCAGTTTGTGTCACTGTGCAAAATGTCAAAAAGTCCAAATTAATGATTCCAAGCTAATTCAAAACAAGTAAAATAGGTAGTAAGTAGTTAGTTATTCAGTATATAGTAAGTGACTTTTATTTCTCTAATATCTGACAACTGTGGGATTAAAAAAACATCACATTACAAATAATGTATCATCTTCTGCTCGTACATCATCAATGAAAAATGTGCAACATATTGAATGATTAGATCTTCCACTGGGTTGAGTGAACTGCATCCATCCAAAGCTGATCCTGAAACAAGGATTTGGACCAGAACTGTTCTAGCTGATGGAGCTCCTGCAGCAGCTGGTGGCTCATCTTGTCTCGCTGTGTCTCCCTGCAGGCGGAGTACGAGGTGACTCCAGACGAGAAGAGGAAGGACTGCGGTCAGGAGCTCGTCGACAAATACTTCAACCCAAAGGTAGCTGCTGCGTTCAGGGACCTCTGTCACTTTCTGTGTTTCTCACATCTTTTAAAAAGACATTTTCACTTTACGTTCCGACCGTCTCAGCAGCCGCTTTCTTCTGTTTAAGGATCTGATGAATCCGCACACTTCACTTTTAAATGAAAGCAACATTATTCTCATGCTGCGTTCAAGAACACTCTGATATCTGACAATTGGCAGCCAAACATAAATTTATTTAATCCAGGAAAACACCAAAGTTCATCTTATTTTTTACATGATTATTTGATTGATATTTTTTTGTTATTGACGTTCTAATTTTTCTCCAGCCTTCTTAAAATAGAAGTAGCGACATAAATACATTACAATCCAACTTTGCATTTACAGAAAGTATTAACAAGGGCCTTTCTGTGTGGAGTTTGCGTGTTCGCCTCGTGCCTGTGTGGGTTTTCTCTGTACTCTGTTTCCTCCCACATGCAAAAAAAGAAAAGCCAGGTCAATCGTGCAACGTCTCAATTTCATTTCTGAGAAAACTGTTTTCACATTTTCATGAATGCACCACAAAAGGAGAAAAAACAGTTCAACAGTTGTGTCTCAACCTGACAATAAATTAGAGAAGTCAGAAATCTAATCCTCTAATCTGAAATTGCCGTTTGAAGATGAACCTTTCACACCAACAGCACAGAGACAAAACAGTCATTTATATTATTATTAAGAAACTTTAGCGTTCACGTCTGCAGGTTAAAGTTTCCTTCTGCTCTTCCTGATACCTCTCGTCTCTGTCGGTGTGCTTCAGTCTGTCTGTATCTGTGAACATACAAGTCTGAACATGCAGAAGTCTGCAGAGCGCTCTGACTTTAACCCCGTTCATCCGGCTCTCATCTGTGAGTCGGCTGTCAGAGTTGAGTCACCGTGTTTACCTGGACTTCATCTGTTTTTTCTGTGGCGCAGTCAGAAGACCACGTGCCTGAGGTGGAGGAGGCCATGATGGCTCAGTGTGCCGAGAGGCTGCAGCAGGAGGCCTGCAAAGAGCTCTTCAAGGACTGTACCAAGTAAGATCTCATGCAGGGGTCCAACTGTGCTCCTTTCTTATGGTCCAACACAAATATTCCGATGTATCTCTCAGTCTTGGTCTGCTGCTGGAAATAAGGAAGTTTACATTCAATGGTCGCACATTTGTTGTTTTTCAAATGTTTATTTCTAATAATTGCTAAATAACTTAAATATTTTGGGTGTAGAGAAACAACAGACCAGAGTTTAAATCCTGATTTATTTATGCGACAGAAATTAAAGAGCTGCACAACATTTATGATTTATGCTTCGGCAGAGAGTTTCTGTATAACATGACACGATCCTTCAGCTGCTAAAATGACGACCAGGTGATGATTATGCTTTAAGATATGAGTGTCGGTGACATGAAAGGCATTTATCCAGAACGCCTCTTCAGTCATCAATACGTACTTTCTGTAGCGGGCGAGAGCGTCGGGAGCAGAGCCGCCCGTCTGGAGGAATAAAAACCCATCACACATCAGATTCTGCTCTGATCCGAGGTCATCTACTGACGGGAGGTGAAGTCAGAGATCACTTTTAAACGTTTGGGATTAAAAAGTAGATTTATCTTCATCCTGAACGCTGCAGCAATCCCTGGAGGTGACCTCCATCGTTGGGTGTTTATTTAGTAAAATACTGACCGCTGACTGTAGTAACGATGGGCGATCGGGTGAAACGCACCGTTACTTTGAGTAAAGTTGTGTATTTCTCTGGTTTGAGCGTTGTTCAAAACATTTATGACAGTGTGAGTGCACAACTCAACAAAATCTGTAATCAAGGTCGCCGAATTACTACATATTATATCTTTAAAGGTCTGAAATTGATGTCTTTCCTTCAAATATTCTGTTGAATAAGTCTTAAATTCTGTTGTGATAAGTCAGTGTGAAGTTTCTGAGGTTTAGACCACATTAACTCACCTACAGGGGTGAAAGTGATAAAAGTGACCACAACAGAATCACGTGTGATAGAAAACCCTGATAAATAACACGATCTGAGATCAAACCAGAGAAAATTCTACCCAAACCGTAAATATATAAGTGATAGAAACATTACAGATTGTATGTGTTTCCCTGAGATACAAAGAGCCTCAGTGATCCGCGTCGTCTCTGTGAGGTTTCTGTTCTCAACACTCAAAGGAATCCTGTTGTGGAGCTTCGACCGTGAGCGGAGATCAGAAGAAATGCCCTGCAGACGCTCGACGGACTGAACCTGAACGTCGGCTCTGCCGGTTTTTCCGAAAGAAACCTCAATTTCCTTGGAGTCACAGGGTTCGAAGTCTAAGTGAAGTCACGAGTCCGGAGCCTCGACTTGACGAGCTCAAACCAAACACAGCTGAACTGTTTGTTCGTTGTTTGTTAATGAGCTTGAAGTCGTTACACAGCGATTAACCAATTTTTCTATTGACCGCCACTTTAACACGTCACAGCTTCACTGAGTGTCTCTGTTCTCTTTAAGAAAAAAAAGAGACATTATGATACAAACACCAACTTTTACTCAGAAATGACCGTGTATTTACTCAGAAATGACCCTGTTTTAAACAGGCGATTAACTCTCGTCACGTTGTCTCTGACTTCACGTCGAATGTGTTGGAACATCAGAGGATGTTAGAAAGCAGCAGAGCACAGACGTCATCAGGACGCCGTTAAAGACGTTAAACTAGTCGTAATCAGTGAAATCATGACGCCATAATATTTGCTAACTGGTTTGTTTCAGTTTTGACATTGTGGGAACAAATACAATCAAACCTCTGACTGAAAGTGCTCATGTGATGTTTATACATCTGTAGTGTTTAAATTCATCTATTAGAAATAATGAAACTGTGATAGAATACAAAATCTATAATCGTTACTATGGCTGCACAATTAATCACAAAATAATCAATAATATGAGAGTTTAATGAAATGTTGTGTTGCTGCAGAGATTCCACATCATCATGACAGTGAAAACTGTGATGTAATATTTAATCATCCATAATAATCAAGAATTATATTGCAATCACAATATCTGTCAGAATAATCACAGCATCACATGCTGACACCACGTCGTTCAGCCCGGATCGTTACGATCCCTCATCTGTGACCCGAGTCTCTTGGTTCTGATCGGCCCAGTCAGCAGCACCACGGACGAGTTCTTTTTGCCTGCCAAGAGATTATAATGAGGGTGACTGACGTATCCCAGCATGCATCGTCCACCTCACTTTGCACATTTCTGTCAGTTATCATCTCAGATAATCAGTGAAAAGATTAACGACAGGGCGGCTTCAGACCTGTAACATCAGCTCAGGGAAGTCCGATTCATGGAGACCGTTCCTGATCGTGTTTGTTACTGCTGTGATGAAGCAGAACACAGAAGAAGAGAGTAAACAGACGAATACAAACTGGATTTAAAGAGAAAGATCGAGGAATTAAATGTCTTGCTGTTTTGTGATGAGGAAGAGTTCGTCGCTGGTTCCATAAACAAACGCTCACATGTTGAGTAACATCCTCTGCCGGCTCTGTTCCTGCTTGTCGCGTGGGCGTCAGGCAGCGGAGGCCAGTTTGTGTTTCGAGACGCATCAAGCACAAGACAGTTCACTGCAAAGAACAGAAGAACAGAAAGCAGCTCAGTTTGTAAAAGATACGTCTGATGGTTTCCTGCAGTTCTGCTCCTAAGAAGTTAAATTTAATACAACTGCAGTTAAGTTTTAATGTAGGAATGTGTTTATTTTGTTCTTGTCAGCAACACGTTGATTGTAAAAGCAGCTGTTAAAGTGCGTTTTCCTCCTCGTTTCTTCAATGAGTCTGACTGTGACCTTCATCAGGACTGTTTCATACGTCAGTGGACTCATATCAGGAGTGAATCCTTCCTGCTACTCGCTCGCTGCAGCAGAATATTACCTCTGTTAAGCTTCTTTTATTCAGAGGATGATTAAATCCTGTACGTGCACGAACATTTGGATGAATTTCAGATTTAAAGTGTGACAAAACAACTCCTGAATGAAGCTATTAAACATCTGTCTTCTTACAAATTCATTCATCTTTTTGTTTGATTCCGTATTTCCAGGAGACACGAGGAGACACACATCACAGGCACAGTGTAATAACAGCCTGTGTTTAGGCTGCAGCCAGTCATTTCTTTATTATTGATCGACTCACAGTAATTTGGTTTATACAGTTTCATGGTGACGTCTTTACATTTCGCGCACCGTCACCGTCGTGAATTAGGTTATTAATCAAGTATCAAAATAGCTGCTGATTGATTCTGTCGAGCAACTAAATGATTTACTGACTCGCTGTTTCAGCTCTACACCGTCATTCAGTGAGTTATCTGCACAGATTTGCCTGTTTAAACAAACAATTCATTGAATAATTGATTAAACTATTGTTTCCTTTTACAGTGAATTGATTGATCGTTCGAGCTCAGGCTGATGTCTTTAATAAACCTTTAAACCCCCAAAATATTCAGTTTACAATGACGTCAAACAGGAGAAGCAGCAGATCCTGCGACTGGAGAAGAACTGAAGGGAATCTTGGGTTAATAATCAGCTGCTGTTCTGACAATGATTTGCTGCAGCGTGTTCAGACTTCTGTGCGTTGTGTTTCTTCCAGATTGATCCACGACTACCTGAGCGTGGCGCCGTTCGCAGACTACCTCGACAGCATGTACTACAACCGGTTCCTGCAGTGGAAGTGGCTGGAGAGGTAAAGTTTAATATAACCTCCTTCTTCCTTTCTGCTCTGCTCTCGTTTGGATGTGCATCAGCGTAATGCACTGTCTCTGCACACACACACACACACACACACAAACAAACACACACACACACTCAGAGCACTTACAGCTCATTTAGCAGCTACATTAGCTCTGAACTCCACCACAGTAACCAGTAACAACACGCTCGGAGAGTTGCCTCATTCCTTCCTCTCCTCGCTGTCCTCAGCTCCTCGGGGGATGCTGGGGTGAGAACAACGCAATCGACGAGCGTCACGGTGACATCACCGCTACACGTTTCAGAAGCCTGAAGTTACTCAACGGCAAAGTTTCACAGCTAACAAAACTGAGAGCAGTGATTCTGCTGTGATTCAGATAATACAGGGAGAAGGTTCTTACTCCAGTAAAGTAATAGATTACTCTGACATGTACTCAGAGTAAAAAGTCTCCCTCTGAAGGACATTTGTGGTCAAAGCTAACTGAAGCTCACGTCATATTAATAGAATTCAAGGTAGAATCAGTAGGATTTTGTCCCAGCTGTTCCTGAACGCACCACAAAGACAGCTGATCGTTGAGTCTCATTCCCAGGACGTCAAACAGACACATGTTGGGTTGGTAAAGCGTCCCGAGCAGCAACACAGAGAGAAAATAACATTCCAGTCTCCGTCTCCGTCTGTTTACGGCTCCGTACCTCTTTGTTTCGTCTCGCTGCGTCTGTTGATGCAGATTTGAATCAGTCCTGTGATGTTGGGAAATAACATGGCTGTGTTGAAAGTGTGAGGAGGAGAAAGTTCAGATATTTGTGTTCAGATGTAGAGAGAAGACGCCAGAGATACTCAAGTAAAGCACCGATACCTGAAACACCTTCTGAAGTTCAGTAATGAAGTATTTGAACATGCTCACGACTTTCTTCCTGCTTCTGAAAGAGCAAAAAGGTAGAAACTTACTGACCGAGCAAGTTTAGACAAACATATAATTATACATATAAGTTTATGTCCTGAATTATTGATGCTTAAATCATTTCACTCCTCTCCGACAGTAAACTGAATATCTTGTGAAACAACTCATCAATTCATCGAGAAAATAACAGATCAAATTGCAGCTTAACTGGATCAAACCTGCAGCAGCCAAAACGTTGATCCGCTCAGCAGATTAGGTTCTGATGAGAATTCCCAGGATGAGCCGGGATCTCAGCTCCTGGCGTTCAGTTGTTGTCACACTGTTCAGCGGCGAATCACATAATTGTTAATTTGCTGCGGTAGAAATAAGTCCGTCGTGAGAATAATGGTTGTTATGAGTTTGACGAACGTTGTTTACAGACAGAGAGAGTTTTATCCGGGTCGGGTCCCTTCAGGGAGCGCCGCTGGTTCCCAGACCCAGTGACGCTGCAGCGGGCCGGAGTGTTTAGGTTTGATGAGCCCACATCACGAGCTCATCCATCCCACGGAGATCCCCGCGTACTGACGCACATACGTCAGATCAGACCTGAATCCACACGGTGACGACAGAGAGGAGATGGAGAACATGGAACAAAGAGAAGGTGGAGACAGACGGAGCGTCCTCCTGCTCCACCAGCTCAGAGTATTTGTGGCATGTCATCTTTCCAGGAACTGTGTGAACTTGACGACCTTGAATTTTTCTGTTCATCCAGTGGGCTTCGGAGAAGTTTTCACAAACCGCAGGGTCACTGAATTCCCAAATCTGTTGCAAGACCGACTCGATTGGCCGAGTAAATGCTGGCAAAGAACGTGTCTTCAAAACAGAAGATAAACAAAACGTTCTCTCCCGTCACCACGATGTGTTCACGCTCTGGTTCGGTTTAGGCACAAGACCGCTCGGTTATCGTTACGAAACATCAGGATTCGGCTAAAAATACTCGTTTTTGGTTTTCCAAAAACACGACTCGAGATGTCCCGAGGTCGTTAAAACTCCACGTGGTTTCCTCTTCGTGGTCGCGTTAAGCTGTTTTTATTTATTGTGTTTGTTTTTGTGATTTTTATCTGTGAACTCCAACAAAGTTGCCTCAAAGCAGCCACACACACACACACACACACACGCGCAGCATTGCAACTTCCTAGATGGACCGATTGATCTACTAAATTTGATCTCAGACCTCTTAACTGTGATTTATTTTACATTTTGATTCATGATATTTGGTTTTCTTTGTTAGTGTTTCTTTGCTGACAGCGTCTCATTTCTACCTGACGACAACATCTCACAGTAGCATCACAAAGACGTCTTAAAACGGTTTCAGCTATCCTGTAGATGAACACACAGTGTGTGTTTCTGTTTGTGTCCAACAGGCAGCCGGTGACGAAAAACACATTCCGACAGTACAGAGTTTTAGGAAAAGGAGGATTTGGAGAGGTGAGTAAAACTTTAACACAAAACAGAACAACTCATTAATTATGTGAACAAACTCTACTGATCATTGCAATTAAAAGGAAAACCTGTGACGGATAACTCAGGTGGAGGAACAACGTCTCTGAACAGTTTCAACAGTTTCCTCGCACATTTTCTTTGATATCCAAACTTTAAGTTGACCTCATGAAAACAAATTTGATTGATCGTTGCTGCCATCAATCTTTAAGTACTTGTTATTATTTAAGCTGTTTATCCATCTCATCAGTTTCTCCACTTTTTACATTATTTTGTATCAACCAGGTGTTTTTCAGCTGTCTGTAAATCTTCATCTGAGTTCTGCCGCCTCAGTGTTTTCTCCAGAAAATGGAGTAAATAAATCAGAAGTGATGTGAGCGAAGTCATAATAAAACCTTGTTGAACTCAGTTTACGGTTTCTCCTCCCCCAGCAAATCTAATTCTTCAGAAAGCTGCTCTTCTTTCACATCTTTGTATGATTCATTTCAAGCACATTAACAGGATTTAAGTGTAAAACTGGAACTAGTAAATGTTTCAGTGTCAGTTAATGATGCCGGCTCTCCGCAGACCGCTCAGCGACCGTCGGCTGCAGATTAGACTCATTATGACCCATTACAGCCACAAATCCTGAGATCTGAGACTGAACACGGTCTGTGAGTTAGAGCTCCACCTGCAGGACAGAAAAGACAGAACAGAGCAGGTAGAGAAGGTTTTATTGATTCAGGATGAAGACGATCAGGTGAGAAGATAAAACAAAGTGTGTTAAATGCACTGGATGACATTTTTTCACCATTTTCTGATAAGTTATTGACAAAAGACAACAACTGAGTGATGCCAGCTGTAGTTTTGTCACATCTTGAGCGCTGTCTAGTTATTTTTGGTCTTAAAACTCCACCTGGTTCTGAATTAAAGCCTCTCCATTGTTCAATGTACACAAAAGCCTCTTCAGTGATAAGGAAACCAAAATTCTTCTTCTTCCCTTCACCTCCCTCTGAAGTTCCCCCACATGAAATGAAATGTGTTTAAAGAAGTTTGAATATAATAAAAAACGTTCAGAGAAGATGAACAACTAGAGAAAGCTGCTGCACAGACTGAACTGAAGGTTCTGATACAGGTTAAATAGTCAAGCAACAATGTTTTTAAAAGTGACTCAGTCAGGCGGCAGAACTTCAGTCAGAACAGAACAGACCAGACCAGAACAGAACAGACCAGAACTCTCAACAGAGCAGCGTTTCCTCAGAGGACGATCAGAACGACCAGGTGTGCCGTTCCCCACCTCTCTTAAGAAGGGCGTCGTCGCGCTCTGATTGGCTGTGAGGAGAACGCACAAGCCGCTCTGAATCATTAATTAGGAGTCACGTCTCCACTCTGTGCACACAACAGCTGATCTGAATCTACTGCAATCAGTCCGAAACAGCACCAAATCAATCAAATCAAACGTTTATTGAAACAGCTGGATCAGAATTTTTAATTGGAACTGCTTCATATTGTACCGACTCATAGATGACAACCACTTAAATACGCCTGATTAAGATCCATTACTCCCTCAGAAATACATGAAAATGATTCACACAGTGAAATAACACGTCTGGTATCAGTGCTGCAGAAAACTGAGTATTGAAACAGTTTCAGATATCTTGTCCAGGTTCCTCCTGCTCTCACTGAGGTGAAATCACAACACAAACTGCAGATATGAAACAGTATGAATTGAATTAAAGCTCTTTCCTCCGGCTGCAGGTGTGTGCGTGTCAGGTACGGGCCACGGGGAAGATGTACGCCTGTAAGAAGCTGGAGAAGAAGAGGATAAAGAAGAGGAAAGGAGAGTCGATGGCGCTTAATGAGAAACAGATCCTGGAGAAAGTCAACAGCAGATTTGTGGTGAGAATCACGACGTGTCCTCGCAGTTTTACATTCACACGTTTTTTCCTCGTCGCCTCTCTCACGTGCTGCCGCTCTGTCTCCAGGTGAGTTTAGCGTACGCCTACGAGACGAAGGACGCTCTGTGCCTTGTGTTGACGCTGATGAACGGAGGAGACCTGAAGTTTCACATCTATCACATGGGCGACGCGGGCTTCGACGAGAGGAGAGCCGTCTTCTACTCTGCAGAGATCTGCTGCGGGCTGGAGGACCTGCACCGAGAACGCATCGTCTACAGGTCGGCATCAACACTCCCAGACGTTTTATCTCCTCATCTGACCTGTTTCTGCTTGTCTCATCGTCTCTGCTGTTTATTCTCTCATCTCACAGGGACCTCAAACCAGAGAACATCCTGCTGGACGACCACGGTGAGTCTCAGCATCACAGAACAAGACAGACGAAAGATATTATACATTTCATACAGTGTATTCTGTGATAGAGGACCTTTATATTGATCCCGTGAAGCTGTTTCTGTGTCTGATACAGAACTGCTTTGCCTGTGAAGTCGACAAACTGTTTGTATTTCAGCTTCAGTTTGTGTAATTTCCGGCTGTGCGGCAGCAGAGGGCGCTCTGACTCCATCAGAACGGCCTGACATGAACCCAAAGCGTCTCTGCTGAGGAGTTTATTCACACAAGACAATTAGACTTGATTAAAAAATGATTGAAATCCCAGAGAGATGAAGGAGTGTAATGATTATTCAGAGCTGGATTTCATCTCCCTTTAAAAACCCAGCGGACTGAAACACATACAGCACTTAGAAACAGCCAACAAATACCTGGTTGTTACGTAAAGACGGAACGTTAGTTTGGTCGGTTTGGAAACAAAAGAACAACAGAATCAAGGTGATTTCAACAGTTTTTGTCCGTAAAAGTCAAACAGAGCTGCAAGTTTTAAACATTCAGAAGAACTTAAAACTGATCATTTAACATCTTTGCGTTTTAAAAAGAAGTTTATAACCTGTTTAAGTCCATAAAAAAACGATTAGCCAATAGCACAAATTTCCCAATATCAAGACTGAAGTGTCAGATGCTGACATTAGTTAGATTGATACGAATCTGAGACACTCCTCGTCTCTCCTCCGGTCTTACAGACCTCTGTGTTGGTGTGTTTGTGTTTCAGGCCACATCCGGATATCAGACCTGGGTTTAGCGGTCCATGTTCCAGAGGGCCAGAGCATCAAGGGGCGAGTGGGAACAGTAGGCTACATGTGTAAGTAACCTCTGACGAGCAAAAACAAAAAGTAGATCGGTGGGAGAAACTGGATCCCGTGCGTCTGAATCTCCTCCGTCTCTCCTGCAGCTCCGGAGGTGGTGAAAAACGAGCGCTACACCTTCAGCCCGGACTGGTGGGCGCTGGGCTGCCTGCTGTACGAGATGATCGAGGGCCAGTCGCCCTTCCAGCAGAGGAAGAAGAAGATCAAGAGGGAGGACGTGGAGCGGCTGGTGAGGGAGGTGGAGGAGGAGTACTCCAGCAAGTTCTCCGAGGACGCCAAGTCCCTCTGTAAAATGGTGGGTGGATGCTGGAGCGGTCGTCGCTGCCATCTTCTCCGTATCTGACCGTAATATTATTGTACAACTCGATGTTTTCTGACACACTTCTTTGCCTGTTTGTTATAAACTACTTCTTGTTTTTTAACCCTCTCAGCTTCTGGCCAAAGATCCCGCTGAGAGGCTGGGCTGTCTGGGAGGTGGAGCCTCTGAGGTCAAAGCCCATCCCATATTCCGCTCCATCAACTTCAAACGCCTGGAGGCCGGCATGCTGCAGGCGCCCTTCATTCCTGATGTAAGTCCACAGACACAGAGTAACAGGAAGGAAGCGTTCATATCCTGTAAGATTCACTTCTTACTCACGTTGTTACGATTAAACTTAAGCAAGAAGTTCCTTTAAAGTCTCTCCAGGCTCCTGAGTGTTGAGCTGTGCAGCTGAAATGTCAATTATTCAACGTAAAGGTTTGTGTGTTTGTGCGTTGCAGCCGCAGGCCATCTACTGTAAAGACGTCCTGGACATCGAGCAGTTCTCCACGGTGAAGGGAGTGGAGCTGGAGCCCAAAGACGAGTCTTTCTACAGCAAAGTGTCCACAGGCTGCGTCTCCATCCCCTGGCAGGACGAGGTCAGAAGACATGCGATCAGAAACGACACGTACATCCTGCAGAGTGTCTGTTTGTGCGCGTGATAGAAAGAACACAATGTTGTGTGTTGTTCCTGCAGATGATCGAGACGGAGTGTTTCGAAGAGCTGAATGTTTTCCACCAGGACGGGACGGTTCCTCCCGACCTGGACTGGAGAGGGCAGCCGTCTCCTCCACCCAAACAGGGACTCCTGCAGCGGCTGTTTGGCCGACAGGTCAGTGAACGCACCCTCAAAAACAAAGCAAAGGGCAGAGCCAGAACTTTGCTTTCAACGGTCACCGGGCCATAAAAGACGTTCAGTGACTTTGTCCCAAAATGTTTAAATGTTCGAAGTTTTGTGGATTGTGGTTTTGTGTAATCCTGCTGACAGACAAACAAACAAACAAACAAACAAACAAACAAACGGGTCAAGTCATCATCTCTTTGGCACCTTGGAGGTAAATATGGCCGTCTCAAGCTGACTGTATGCTCTCTGCCTCCCTCTGCAGGACTGCTGTGGTAACTGCAGCGACAGTGATGAGGAGCCCACCAGGCTGTGACACACAGACACACACACACACACACACACACACACACACACACACAGGATCTCATTTGTTTACAACTTTTGCACATTTGTATTTTTAAGATAGTCCTTCTCTAAATGTCAGAATGTATATTTTCAGCATAGCCATAAAGTTTAATGTTATTTAAAATACCGGCTGTCGTCCTGAACGAGATGAACAGATGTTTTTTTGTTTTTTTTTCTCTTTTGTTTCGTCTGAGTTTGTTTGTTTTGTTGCTTTCACACTGATCCACTCACACGTGTCCATGTTACTGATGTGGGAGCTGCTGCAGCTCCACTGGAACAATCGCCTGCTGTAAAAGTGCCTTGCTGGAGGGCACTGTGACAGTGGTTACTAAGGGAGGACTGAGCATTCCTCGATCTCTTTACTTTTGTCCAGGGAATCAAACCAGTGACTTTCAGCTCATCGACTGTGACCACTTTTCTTCTTCTGCTGTGACCAACTTCACATAAAAGCTCTATTTTTAATTTGTTTCCTTACGTGTGATTTTTTTTTTTTCTTTTCTCTTCGATGCTTTGATTTTGAACTGGTGATGACGTGAAGTTGTCGACATCTGCAGATATTTTTATATCGATAGTTTTTTCAGCTCTGGATTTCTTTAGACAATCGACTCGTCGTGTCAGTGCGGCTCCAGTTACTCTTTTCGCCTCAGTGCCAGTTTATCTGACGTGACTGTGAAGATCGAGTTATTTTTCATGAAACTGTCATTCAGTCACATTCGACAGAAACTCTGAAAGTTAAATCACTTTTATGCTCTGATAACAAACCTGCTCATCCCTTTTCGTTGCCTTCGTCACACAGTAGACTAATGATGCTTAAGAAACAATCTGGCGGCAGTAAAACTTCAAATTTGGTCGCTAATTTCCAAACAGTGTCTTAGTTCTCTAGAAAACAAACAACTAATGATAAAATATAAGAACATCTGAGCCTGTTTCTTGAGTTCAGCAAAGGTTTTTAGCTGTTTATTTAAAAACAATGCATTTAAAAGGAGCAATATGTAAAGAAATGAACAGTTTGGATTGTATATAGCGTCGTAGAGGTGTCCACTGAAGCTAACGTGCTAGCAGCGTATATGCCAACACTTCCCCCGTGCTCCGAGGTTCCCCGTCTGGACCGCTAGCTGCACAGCTAACTGAGCTAACTACAGTCTCAGTACGAGTCTCATTCCCATTTCATTTGTCAAATACTGGCACTTTGGGATTGTAGGTCGTGTCGGCCGTCGTCCCAAAGCGTCAGAATTTAACGAGTTGGAAATGAGACTCATAAATAATCTTTTCTTACATCCCAGGAAAAAATCAGACATCCTCATCAAACTACTCCTGATGTGAAATTCAGCTCAAATGAAATCATGAAAACTGAACCTGAGTTTTGTAGAGATGTCAATAAATTTCGTAGCCTACGACACGTACGCATGGATGTATCTGTGGTTTGCAGAAACATTAATCGTAACATTTTATTGACAAAAACCCCTCCAGTTTCAGAAAATAGGTGCAGTATGAAGACATCAGTTTGGAGTTGAAGCGACAAGAGTAACTGGAGCGTTTAGTCCAAATCGTCGGTCGGACTGAGACTGATGCTGGTCTGTTCATCGCTGCAGTGAAATGCCTCAGCTGGTCCTGTCGCACTCGATGGCTTCCTCAAACAATATGGCCTCTGATTTTAGCTATTAAAATGAAATGCCTCTGAATGTACCACCGGCTGTCATCTTACGTCTGTAGACTCAAACCAGACACAGAGTTCTTATCCTGCTGGTAAATATGATCCTGAGACACAGCTGATGTTGCTGCTCGGACGTAACGGTTAATCAATATGTGAAATTACCCTTTAACTGCCCCTTTAGATATTTTCTCATTCTCCTCTCGTGGCGTCGAGCCGTGCAGACTGTTTTTTATTTGTTAAAGCGTGACAGTTCCTCTCACTCTGTCAGTTTATCCTGGAGGATTTTGGCGCTGACTAATGTGTGAAGTATCCCAGCATGCATTTCTTTCAACCAAAAGACTCAAAACTCGCCAACATGGTGAGACGAAGCAGGCTGCTGCCACGCCAGAAAAAAACACTTGTGTTATAAAAATATAAGATTTAATGGTCATAACATGAAACGTTTCAACTCACTGCTGTAACAGAAAACATGTCGCCTGATGACACTCGATACTGTTAAAACAAGGATGTTTTCTGTTCATCTGGTTTTATTGTGAAATGCAACATAATCTATATTGTTGTAACATGAAACGTTTCATGATATACCATGATATTATAACAATAAATAAAGTTTGAATTTGAAAATATCTTGTTTTCTAAATATATGTAGTTTTAATTTGAAAATATTTTCTTTATAGGAAAATATCTAGTTTTAATTTGAAAATATTTTTTTTTTACTTAAAAATATCTAGTTTTAATTTGAAAATATCTTGTTTTGACTTAAATATATATAGCTTTAATTTGAAAATATTTTCTTCATATGAAAATATCTAGTTTTACTTTGAAAATATTTTGTTTTAACTTCAAAATATCTTGTTTTAATTTGAAAACATTAGTTTTTCAATGTGAAATCAGCTTATTTTCATTTTAAGATCTGTGTTGTTATAATGTGAAAAGTTTTATGGTGTCACATAAATGATTCACATAATAACACGGTTAATAGTTTACTGTCATACAAACAAACAGTTTATTGTTCTAACATGATATATTGTAATTTATAATAACAAACCTGATCCTCGTCTGTGTTTCTGGCGTGGCAGCGATCAGCTTCTGTGTTGGAAACGTCGAGAAGCAGGTGAGAAAACTGTGTTTTGGTACATTTTAATTGAACTTCAATTAATTCTATTAATCTATTAATCTGCTGATTATTTCTAAATCAATCACGTAATAATTTTGTCTATAAAATGTCCTCACGTGTCTTCATTTGCAGTCCAAACTCCCAAAAATCATCAAATTCTGATATTTCAGAGGATGGAAGCAGCACAATCTGCTGAAAGAAACACTGAAATGATTAATGGATTATAAAAATAGTTGATAATAAATTGATAGATCGACAAATGGTTGCTGCTCTTAAACTCTCCTTGGGTTGTTTTTAAAGATAATCAACCAACTGTTCAGTTTGTATGAGTTCTGGTGACACGACGGGTTTTCTGATGAGCGTGTGCACAGATTCATCGTTTCAGTTTCCTTAAACCAGTCAAACCAAACCAGTTGTCAAGAGACGATCAAACACGACAAAGTCCATCCATCAAGGTGCCTTCCGCTGTCAGAAGGTTCTCCTCCAGCCTGTAGACTCCGCCTCTTTTTATACTGTACATACTGTGTGTCTGTACAAAGCCTGCTGCTGCGTCACTTCCTGTCCGTGGATGCTCACGTACGTCGCCTGTGAAAACGAGGACAATGAGACTGAAAGACTCGCCGCACTTAAAAGACTGCTGCCGACTCTGCCGCTGCCCCCCGACCTCTGAACTCTGAACTCTGGAGTCTCTGCAGCGATTTTATAAAAGACTGAGCGGGTCGAGGAGGAATCTGGCGAGTCAGAAGAGCTCGTTAACATCCTACATGGACGTTAAAATCAGTTTCTCTGCTTTGTCGGTCTGATTTATGACAGCTTGGGTTTCATTTTTGTAGTTTTTGTAATCAGCATGTTAGCGGCTAAAATCTGGAAACACAGAAGCAACTAAAAGGAAGTCGGAAGATGAAAATGTTGCTTCTGCTTCATAAAGTCTATAGTGAGTTGGAAAAGGCCCACATCGCAAAATCTGAAGAAATTTGTGGTGTTGATTTGCATCATGTGACGTGATTTATGTCTCCTGCGTCGCTAACGTTAAAACAAGTTACGAGAGTGAATGTAGTTATTTTAACACAAAGTATGATCTTGTGCATGTGTCAGTCCAAAGTTATAATTACCCCGTTTCCACCGCGGTGTTTCTGGTGCTCATTTAGAACCAGAGCTAGTGCAGCGTGCTCTGATGAGAGAAATAAACAAAAGATTTTCACGAACTGAAGCGACAATGTTTCAGTCAGTGTCGTCGGCCATAGTTGTTCCTGCCGATGCTGGGAAACTGGAGACGTGTACAGCGACTGAACGATCCACTCTATGATGGCTCTTGTGAAATCAAGCAAGTTCAATAAAAGGTTTGCATGCTGAACCAACTCTGAACCAGCACTAGCACCAGAACCAGAACTTGGTTCACTTCGGTCAAAAATTGGTAAATATGAGCTGACCGGTCAAATAGTGTCAGTGATCTTTATGAATGAATGATTCTGTGTAGCATTCGCTCTAAGAACGAGGTTTAGCATCCTGCTAGCTACTTCTGGTTAAGTGACTGCACCCATAATCCATCCAAGGTATCACGGCGGCTCGGAATCATGGTGGATGTGTTGACTTTCAGAAGTCCAGGAGACAAATTTAAGCTAACTGCTCCTAGCGACCGCTACGTTAGCGTCTGTGTCGACACCACAGTAAATGGTGAACAGCACAGAATAAGTAAATAATAAATAACAAATAAATAGAGTAATCATCAGTATGACTGTAACAGTGCATGTTCAAAATATTCATAGAAAACAGTGAAAAACAAACAAAGACCTAAAATGTGTTAAAGAGGTCATACTTTGCTAATTTTCAGGTTCATACTTTTATTCGGGGGTCCTAGTAGAATAAGTTTACATACTTTCATTTCCAAAAAACAGATAATTTTCCTCACATGGTTCATCACTGCAGCGTCCCTTTACTCACTGTGTCTTTAACGCTCTGTTTTATCCACAGAGTGAGACATCTCGCCTCTGTTCAATCTTTGATGAGAGCTGCACATGCAGATTACTTAACAGGCAGGATGCAGCCAATCAGAGGCAGAGTAGGGCGGGTCATGCCGAGCAAGGTAGTGTGATCTAAAATAACGAGTATATATTTCCTAATAAACATATGAAAATATATATTTATATAACGCCTGTTACATAGTGATGCACGTAAGTTACAGAAGTAAAGTCTCGACTCCTCTTTTTCACTTTGCAGAACTTTTACATGCAACACAAACGCTTCACAGTAAAAAACAAAGGAAAGGCAAAAACCCAAAAAGCAAAATATGACCTCTTTAATACAAAAGTTCCCAAAGTTTGTCTACAACGTGTCCGATCGTCAGACTCTTCATGTCTTTGTGACGTCGCCGTGTCTCCAGATCTCAGCTGTTAATTTGCTGAGTACGATGTTGTTACAAAACAGAATTTTCCTTTAAGGTTCATTTTGGAGTCGAAACTTGATTGCAGGTTTTAACTTCTTGCGCTTGAAACGATCTTGAATTTCTTCAACGGACTTTTTGTTTCCAGGTTGTTTGTGAGAAATGATCCAAACTCGATCGTCCAGCTCTGCGTCTGTGTCTCCTGATAACTTGAATATCAGCGAAGCCAAGAGAAAAAGCTTGTGCTGGTGCAGCTTCAGTGGGTTATTTAAATTATTTTCTCTTTGTTTAGCAATAATAAAATATGTTTTATAGATCTCAAAATTGATTTGAACTGCTGAGATGTTTGTGTCTGTGTGTCTTTACTTGTGCGTCTGTCTTTGTGAGGACAGTTTGGATATTTTTTTACTTTTCAGAGCTGGTTTCAGAGTTAACGAACAAACTAAAGGGGCATTTATTCACCTTTTGTTGTTGTTACTTCATCATATCAGCGACAGTCCTCATAAACACAGACGTACCAACATGCATGTATGTTACATAACCACTGCTTCTTCTCCTGAGTGATCCTACAGTCTAAATCAAATAGTT
Organism: Diplodus sargus; assembly: GCA_903131615.1. NCBI lineage: Eukaryota > Metazoa > Chordata > Actinopteri > Spariformes > Sparidae > Diplodus > Diplodus sargus. The sequence continues at coordinate 253,180 of CAEMYA010000585.1, read as the reverse complement.
CCAAATATTTATGATTTCAGTTTCCTGAGATGATGAATGAGAAAAAGACGGTCTGACAAAAGTCATGTTTTCATCTTTGGCATTTTGTTTTCTTTTCCACAACTGAACTGTGATACTTTATTTACAAGAATGAATCGGTGGTGGAAGCTTTTTGTCTCCTGACTTTTACAAATGTTTGATACATTTCCCCCCTTTAAATGAGTTTTCTTGAACATGTATCAGTGTATGAAAACATTGAAACAATAAATTATTGTCTGTGGCTGATCAAATCAGAAGCAACAATCCCAGAACACGTGGAATATGTGTAACATCCGGTGCTGCCAAGCAGAATCACTCTGAAACGATGCGTTTTAAATCAGGTTTATTCAACCGCATTTTTAGGACGGCCAGCTTGAAAACAAGCAAAGATTATTATATTATTTTCATTTTAGCATTTGTTCAGTTTGATTCACGTGTATCACCTCAGTTTGTACTGAAGGTGCTTCCATATTTTTACACTTAACGAATTAAAAACGGGCCAGAACGAGGTCGTTGAAGCCCACCGGCTGCCAGTTGAATAGGTCTGGTTTAAATGATGCACATGAACAGATGAGAATACTTGTAATATTATGTTTGAACTCGTGATGTTCTGTTTGGGCTCATGGTTCTTTTGGTTCTTCGTTGGTTTGAAGGATTCAGGAAGTTCAGCTCTGAATGTGTTTTTACTCTCTTTTGTTAACAGACCGGTCATTAAACCTGAGAGCCTTGCACTGTGGAAACAGCCTCGAATAATAAAAACACTGCTTTCATTCATT
>CAEMYA010000585.1:226208-252090 GCA_903131615.1 Diplodus sargus | reverse complement strand
TTCCCGATTGTGTTACTGTGCAGGTAGTTGTATGCTTCTGTGCTTTTGTAACTGCATAATTCTCCGCCGTCAACACCTTCAGAAAATATAAGATAGTTAACGATCGATGTAACGTTAGCTAACGTTGGGCTAATGCTTCATGTCATCTGCCCACTCTGTGAGAACTGACGGTGAGGCACTGTGAGAACTGTCCTCACGACTTATTAAGACATCCGTACTGTGTGTCCACCTCCGATTTTTATCCCTTCTGTCGCTTTCTTTGTGTTAAAAGCCGGTTTTTAGAGCGAGCATGACAGCTACGTTGGCGTAAACACAGAGGTCAGCTAGCTCAACCGGAAGAGCATAACCGACTACCGCTATGAACCATGGGTAAACTCATGAAGTCAGGAATAAGGTGGATAACCTTTAATTATATTCACCACCTTTGTGTGGTCCGCTAGCATGCTATCATGCGCATGGTGACAATGCTAACATACTGCCCTTCAGCAGGTAGCCTATATTGTTCACCATCTTTGTTTTGTGTGTTAGCAAGCTAACATGCTCACGGTAGAAATGCTACAACACTGATGTTTAGTGGGTTATTTACTATATTCACCATCTTTGTTTGGCGTGTTAGCATGCTTCTGTGCTTATGATGACGAGGCTATAACACTAATATTTGGCAGTCATTTGCCATGTTCACCATCTTTTGGTGTGTAAGACTTCAGATAAGCTCATACACAAACTACAGCTGACGGTAATGATAATGACAAACTGAAATGTTGACCTGATGATGGCGCTATATAGGAAAATGTATCACCAAAGCTACTACAAGTTATCCTGGGTCATGTTTGCTGCCACTGGACACAAGTAAGTTGGTTTATCAACTTTTTTGTCTCACTGGTGGTCAGAAGAGAGATGAGAGTGAACAGTGAGCAGTCATAAGAACCAAAACAATCAGCTTAAAGATGCTAAATGCTCCATAAAGCAGTGAACTCCACAGTCTGGTTATAATTCTTTTCGTCTTGAGATCTGTTGTTTTGTTTTCAAGATACTTTTCAGTCATGTAGCCACAGTCATGCCTTAAAAATGTGCAGCGGAGGTTCTCCCTGTGCTGATTGCCGTGCTGAGGAGCACAATTCAAAACCAATTGCCACTTTAAAGGCACTTGAACAGCAGCTGAGACACATCAGCCTGAAATCTAGTTTTGATTGGTGGTTGTATCTGATGCGATGTAATCTGTGTCTTCCACTGTTGGATATGTTTTTCCAGAAAACCTTTGATTTCAGTTGTCAGTGTAAAAACACATTCACACTGTGAAGGAGGGCATTTTATGTTTCAGTCTGTAAGAAGCTTTGACAAAAATGTTCTTTTCACTGATACATACTGTAAAATATCCTGTTTTTTTTAGCTTCTCAGGATGGTTGAATGTTCTGTTGGTCGGTTCTGATTTGTTATTTCTCGTAAACAGTCACGATTTTATACAACCTCCAGGGCATCGCTGCAAAATGTAATCCCTTATGCAGCGCAAATTATTTCTCATATATCCAGTGTTATGACAATATTTTCAGATACTACTTTTCAGATGACTGTTATTTTCATGTACAGATGTGGAGGCTCGCTTCCTTTATACTGTAAGTCGACCTTCATTTATTCAGGAGGTTTATCGGGAGCCAATCAATACGCAGACGATGCGTTTTCTTTTTTGGAAATCCGTGACACTGTGCAGTCGTAATTGGCATCATTGATTTCATAAATATGTTGATTTGCATAAAGTGTCAGAAGGTACGTTAATCAAGCTTTATTATACTTTATATACAAGCTTTATTTGTGCTTCTGCATGTGTAAATTCATACTCTACACCACTGCCTAACGTGCATCTCTTTGCACTTTGCAGCTTCGCCTCAGATGCTTAATGGTGATCTGTTGTTTCCCCAGTAAACACACCGCCCTCTTCAGCTGTTGCAGTCCCTCTGTCTTCAGGGTCTCTGAGCGAGAGGGAGCTGAACCTCCAAAAACAAACAAAAATATGCCACTGTTATCATTATGACAGTGTCCTTTAAGTGTCTGTTTTTCAGAATGATAATCAGAGCAATTTTAAGATGAGACGTTAGATTATTTGGCAAATTGAAAAAAAACAATTCTCGAGCTGATTTCCTCGTCTGAGGTGTTTGATAAACACAGATTGTAAGGAGGTGTCAGAAAACAAAGAGGTAAGACAGCATCAGTCTGCAGCCACCTGACCTCATGATTCACACATGTGATGTTCACACTGCATTATAAAACACACAGATTCCTGCCAGACTGCACAACTAGTTCAAGTACGAACATCTTGTACTTCGGAGATAATGGCCGTGGATCGTTTTTGAGAGTTATCATGAATTTCTCTCTCTTCGTCCTTCCCATCGAACAGGCTGTTGTTTTCTCTTTGAATTATTTATTTCTTCTCATTCACACCTTTTATTTTCATTCTTTCCAAACCACAAAAATGTCACGGTGTTACTGGGACAGCCTGCGCCAACGCTGACGGGCTGTGTAAAACTCAGAGCCAAATTTATGAAGGGCTTTTAACGAGGATGAAGTTCATGCATAAAAATTCAAAACAACCTTAATGCTACTGTTATCTCACTGTGCATTTATTTTCTCTCAGCTCGGTCCTTTCAGCTCATCAGAACTAAAGAAAACAGGTCGACAGCGTCACATTTATTATATACATATTTTTAGAATTTTAACAAAATGTACCAGAAGACAATTTAAAAAAGCGGCTATGTTTCCAAAACATCAGCTGTCACTAACGCATTTTTACGGATTCCACCTCCCCCTGTGATTGGTTGTGTTGTCTATGCTTGACTCAAACTGTTTCGTCACACAGTAGCTCTGCTTATATTTGTTTTTCTTGCATTTCTGATACAGCCATTTACAGTATGAGCTATTGTTTCCCCAGTAAACACACCGACCTCTTCAGCCTCCTCCTCCAGTCTCCTGCTGCTCCTTTCGGGGTCACTCTTCCCCAGCAGCTGCTCATCACTGCATGGAAATCTCTGGGCTCGTTGGGTAGAGTCTACAGGCTGGCTGGCTGTCGGGCTGCCCTGTTCGCTGTGAGCTCAGAGACACTGTCACTGTGACAGCCAAAGTGGTCGGTGTTTACTAAGGCAACTACGGCTAATATCTGATATATAAGCTTCCACACTAGCTGTTCGTTTTACAAACCAATTGTAAGAAAAACACAAGTACAGCCCATTAAAAGCAGACAACCACTAAACATGAGTCAGACATCAGCAGCAGGTGAATATTTTCAGATCTTTCTTTGTGAATTCAGGAATTATTTTAAACAAACCAGAGATGATTGTTGAAAGAGAAACTATGACTGTCGAGTTTGAATGAAGTGTGTTCTATGATGTGTAAACGAGACAACTGAACTCGTCGTAGTTCGGTTAAAGACAGAAGATTCAGACCGCGTATGGTTGTATTTTTCTGTGAGTACTTATTCTCTTGGATTAAGCTAACAGCTAGCGTACATCTCCCAGCTGAATCAGACAAGCGCCTTGTGTCAGTAGAAGTGGTATTAGTGGAAAGCTGGTTAGCCTGCTAACTTCAGCAGACATCTCCACAACTCATAAACATCTTTGGCATCATGTTTCTTCACACTCTGTTGGGTTCATTTTATAAAATCTTATTAACAATAAAAATGCTGGCTGTATCTTACAAACTGACTCCTACAGGAAATATTAAAGTCTGAAACAAACGAGTGCAGAAACAAGCTCGCGTCCATGTGTCTGTAAACATCTCCCCGGCCAGCCATCCTCCATTTTCCACTGCGTTACCACGGCAACCCAAAGTCAGGGAGGATTTAAATGAAATGAATATAGCCGACTGTAAGTCGACAGACGCCCACACGTGTGCTCACACCCACGCCAAACGCACAAAAGTACATATTCGCAGCGTGTTCTCGGCGCTGCTTATTGATTCTGAGACGAAGGCCGGCTGTGCGGTTCTGTTCCAGGATGAGTCGTCGGTGTAAACAGGTGAAGGTGCAGGCGATCGCTCGCCGATTACATCCACGTCTTCTCCGAGAAGCACAGACACAGATGGAGAGACGGAGGACGAGGCTGCAATCACGATGTGAGCTGAACAAAGTGTCCTGAGATGCATCGAAGATCATCATCCAACATTCAAACTCACTGAGACAGCTTTGAGAAAGTTTACAGTGATTAATTAAAGATGGCGAGGGAAAGAATATATACACATGTAATGTCTTTAAATACAGTTCTGAGAGGCACATGTTCTTTTTCATGCACTACATTAAGTGAAAGATCTGAATAATCAGACCAGCGCAGACAGTGTAACATGAGGCCGGTAACAAGGATGAATATAACGGATGATGGTGATAATCTAATTAATACAGGATGCTCCGTCAACAGCACGCTGACTAATGAAGGATGCAGCCCGGCTCTCCAGCAGCGGGAGACGAAGGCACAATAACTGCAACTGTTTCTTCTTCTCTTGTTTGCTGACTCGTTACATCATCACAGTTTCAAACTTGTGCAATCAGATATTTTTGCAATACTGCACTTTATTGTGTTAAACAAAGCTAACTTGAATTGGAGAGAGTGAAAAACGAAAAAAAAGAGAGGGTGGGTGTTTCTGAGCTGACGTCCCAACACAAAGACCTCCAGTGTGTGTGTGTGTGTGTGTGTGTGTGTGTGTGTGTACAGTATGTGCGTATGAGAGTGTGTGTGGTGCTGTGTCACTTCTGGATCACACGTCATGCAGTCACACTTTCTCCTGCCCACACTCACACTTTTGTCACTGCTGTGTCACTTGATATCAAATTAAAAACGCACACACACACACACTGACTTGGCGCTGTGACGACACTATGAACCGACCCAGTTCTTTGTCTCCCCCTTCTCATTTCTTGCCCTCTCTCTGTGACACCAGCTCTTCCTGTGGTTCTGACTCCACGCTCGGCTCGGCCCGGCTCGGCTCCTCTCTGGCTGCTTGTTGTTTTATTGTTCATTTATTGTCTTCATGGAGTTCTGAGTCACTTACATCTGACTGTGTGACTCGTCACTGCTCACAGAATGATTAACCACCTCCGGGACAATTTCATCTTTGCATGATTTAAGAAGCAACAGTTTTAATCTCTATAATGCCTCCTGAAGCTGCACAGCAGCCACACGCGGCTCGAGGTGTCTGCGTCAGTCGGTCGGTCCACACTGAAATATATATAAACAACTGTTTGAAACATTCATGGCCCCAATTTAATGTGTTCTGTTGACTTCGGTGTCACCCTCAGGATGGATTGTGAGAACTTGTGATGCTCTAACACAGCGATTATTCAATTTTTTACACCATGTAGCACCTCAGATAATATCAGGCGCCCCAAGTACCACCGTTATATGACCCAACATTAACATACAGGAGCACCGGCCCGCTCCACTCGGGTTAATGTTTCAGTCTCAACAGGACTGCGTGAAATATTCTCCTCCTGCTCACTCATAATAAATGAATCATGGATGATGACAAAAAACATTAACATTTGCAAGCTAGCATTAGTTACATTAACATTTGCCAGCTAGTGTTAGCAACATTAACATTTGCAAGCTAGCATTAGCAATATTAGCATTTGCCAGCTAGTGTTAGCAACGCTAACGTTTGCAAGGTAGCATTAGCAACATTAACATTTGCCAGCTAGTGTTAGCAACATTAGCATTTGCCAGCTAGTGTTAGCAACATTAACACTTGCCAGCTAGCATTAGCAACATTAACATTTGCCAGCTAGTGTTAGCAACATTAACACTTGCCAGCTAGCATTAGCAACATTAACACTTGCCAGCTAGCATTAGCAACATTAACATTTGCCAGCTAGTGTCAAGTTCAAGTTTGCCAACTAGTGTTAGCAATGTTATCCTGTGAAAAAAATGGCAACCAATTGAGTGGGCAGGTGATTCGAAAAACAATGATGTGGTGAAGTAAATGCAATGAAAGAGTGGAGATGGAACGACACATTTAATGGCTGAATGTTAACTATAACACATTCAAGTATTTTTAAATGTATTCAGATTAACTTATTTCATTTTCAAAAAACATTTCTGGGATTCCTCCACATAGCACAAAGAGCAGCTAAAGAACAACGTCTCTAACATCATCACCAGGGCTGCAACTGATGATAATTTCCATTAATAATCAGTCAATCTGTCTATAAAATATCAAAAAGGAAAATTGATCATCACAATTTCACAAGGTGGAACCAGCAAAAATTTGACATATCTGCTTGTAAAATGACTTCAGTGATTATCAAGAACAGTTTAGTATAAAACTAAATACCCTCACAGTGCTGCTAACACGGCTGTGTGGACTCTGTAGGTCCATGATTCATGGGATTTCTGTCATGGCTGAGTGGAGAAACAGGTCTGAAGCCAGATGCATGACTCAGAGACAGGCAGGAAGGTAAAACACGTGAGTCACGGTCAAAGATCAGCCCGGCAAATAAAACAGAAAAATGTGTCCAAAGGTGTGGCAGCGGTCCAGCGGGCAGCCCGGTGATCATGCTGGCAGAACAGAAGGCTGGAGAGCTCAGGCGTGAGCACAATAGACAATCTGGCAACCAGTAAATGGAGATGGGCCGGTACACACACACTGCAGGACTGATGAGGAAATCGGAAGCAAGTATGAAGGTAGGTGGGGGAGCTCAGGTGATGGAGGATGATGGGAAAAAGGTTGTTTCAGGGCAGGAGGGAGCGTCAGGATCACTGAGTCCACTAGTACACAGTATTTAAAATAAACAGGGTTTAAAATTGGATCTCCTTCCTTTTCTTTCCTCCTTTTTTGCACCGTTTCTTAATTAATCTCCGTCCATATCAGACAACTATGATGCTTATCACATGAGCATCCTGTACAAATGATGTAGTTACACTTTATTGTCACTTCCTGAAGCTCCCTTCAATAGAAGAAGAATGAGAAAAGTCACAAGTTAAACCCTGTAAAACCATAGAGGGGTAGAGGGTCATTTCTGAAGCTCAATGCCAAGCTACCGTATTTGATGAGTTGGGAATGAAATACTGACATGTTCAGCTAAGATTTGGGCAGTATTTTGAAACACTGAAAACTAAAAGTGTCTGACATAATAGTGGGACTAGAAGAAGAGTCAGGATTTCTACCAAAGTCAGGAAGATGAATCCTCTGGGCAACATGAATGTGTGTAGAAAGTGTCACAGCAATCCATTTTATCAGCGACAGACAGAACAAACATAAAAACTAATTTCTCTCAGCTTCTCTTCAGGCGTGAACGACCCTGTACGTGATTGGAGCGAGTCGAACAGTTTGCAATTTGATTCCTGCAGTTTCCTCTCGTCACAACCAGCACTGCACACTACTCACTCTCAGTGGGTGGACTCCAACAGTGGAGACCACGTCAGCTGTGCTCCACTTCAGAGGAGTTTCCACTCAGAGAGTTTCTCCACCTGCTGGGAGCCACAAACCGCTCCAAGTTTAGATCCTCCATCAGCCTAAAAATAAACCGCTACTATCGTTTCTCATCTGCGTTGGAGCAGAAACAACCATCCCGTGTTTGTTCGGGGATCGAAATCGAGAGATTAAGCACTCGTGTCGTTTGGATGCCAGAACTCTGACTCTGGCAGAGCGGTGCTCCGAGCTTCCTGTGACGCTGGTGTCTTTACATTCACTACTGTAACGTATTGATCCTTTTTATTACCAAAGTTCGGCCTCGCTGAGCAGCCGGCATGGCTGCAGAGTCTTAGTCATGGGGTGAGGCAGGTCTCGGGACAGAAATATTAAAGGATGCTGAACGTAGGAGATCTATCTCAGACATCATGAGTCTATTTTAAGCAGAAGCAGAACGGGAAATGGGAGGTGTGAGGATGGATGGGAAGAAGGTATCACTGATGGGAACATGAGGTGTTATCTGTGTCATTTATAAAATAAAATCCCCAACAGACTCACATGTCCTCACAATTTTTAAGATGTTTTCCTAATTTAGCGTAACTTCTCGCCTTCACGCCGTTAGTCTCATCCTGCTCGTACTCTCCCAGAATGGATTATTTTTAATTCACACTGTTTTCTATCTTTTTATAGAATAACACCTTAAAAACTATGACGAGACGGAAGCGCTTCACCGAAGATTCCTCTGACGTCCTGAAGATGTTTGCTGCAGCGATCAAAAGAGGACGAAGAGGCAGAACGTAGACTCGGTCGTGCTGATCACAGATCGATCACGTTGGTGTAAATGTTGTCGGATACGTGCTGATCTGAGAACGAGTTTTTAGAGAGTATAAATGCAGAAAAAGATGCTTGAGGTAATTTATAATATTAGATTCCCACTGAAGTTTATTGCTTAAAGGTTCAATATGAGATTTTAAACATTAATATAGCAGCACACAGATACTTGCTATATAAAAATATAGATAAAGACTCAAGTAAGACAAACAAGTAACAACAGTGCAGACCATCGCAGATATTTCTGATGAGACGTCAGGATATTTTCCAGCCGTGTTACCAGACGCCGGGACAACAAAACCGGATATTTTTGATGAAACGTGAAACGTTTTCCAACCACGTTAGCTGTGACAAAAGTTGGCATTTTTGACGAGGCATCAGAACAGTTTTCTATCCATATTAAAGGCAACAGAGCTGATATTTGTAATGATATCGTGACATTTTCCAGCTGTGTAAGTGGCAAAAAAAAATAAAAAATGCGTTTATGGATAAATAAAAATATCAGCTATAATTTCTGTACTTCCTAATATCTGGATGCTTATCAGCGTCTTCACATCGTCTTCATGCTGAATTCTTTTATGTAATTAAGTTTGAAGGATAATTAAGTATAAAAAAACCACACAAGGTTAATGAATAAATAATTAGTGAATGCTGTGTTTACAGCTTGTTCTGCTGCCAAGAAGTGGCTAAAAAATAATCAATTAAGCTGCTTCAAGGATTCTAACTTTTAAAAATATTAATTTAAAGACAGTTAAAAGCGACAGAGGAGGAATTTTTCCCAAACAAACTCTATTTCTCTCCTTTCATGTAACACGACCTGCTCGAAATAAACTTTGCATCAGACATTTTCTCAATGTTTGACATTAGAATGCAACAAATGAGCTGAGAAAGCTTCAAGTTGTTCAGTCTCACATCATCCATTAGACCCGAAGTGCTGAATATTAAAGATGCTGTGTGAGTTTTAAAGACAGACATTTGTTTTGTTATTACTCGTGCTCCCCTGGCACCAGCACTAATGACCCGCCGCCCCCAGCAGGCGCAGCAAAGCCTCATGGGAACCGAGGAGAGCCGGCTGGTCGTGATCAGTGACTCATTATTTTGACAGTCTGAATTAATGAAATTATCTCCAGCAGATTATTAAATTCACATTTCATCTTTTCTTCAAACGCACTTTCGTCGTTAATATTTCACGAACGTTTATCAGGAAATAAAAGGTTATTACACGATGACTCAACTTTAATGAAATTAGATCTCTGCTCTTCAGTCATCTGAAATCACTGGATCAATGTGAGTTACTGTGTTAATCTGAAAAGAGCAAAAGCACCAACGCTGCCGCAGAGCCCTTTATGAAGCTTTCATATTCCCACTCGTCCCTCGACCAAAGACTGTGGAGACAAAGAAGAATCAAGCTTTTGTTTGAGAGAATAAAAAACAACCTCAAGGAGACTCGTGACCCTGAAGTGCTTCTTTTCCCCCCCAGACGTTCTTGCGAGACACTTAATGCCTCGATTTCGAGAAGTCAGGTTTCCCTGCTGAGGCCAGGAAACAGGAAGGAGCCTGAAAAAACAAGCAATCAGCCGTTTGGCATCTCATCAGCATGCCAATGAGCCAGTCTGATCTCCACAGTCAACTTTCCAGAAACAGGAATAAAAAGTGTGTTTATGGGCGATTTAAGCACTTTGAAGACAGATTTTTTATTTCTGAAGCACAGGGGCCGAACACAGACGGACAGACGGGCTGGGCGCGAGAATAAAAGACCAGAAACATTTGTACGTTTTCAGCCGTTAGTGGCAACAAAACTGGAGACTTTCGAGGATGTCAGGGACACTTTAGAGCTCAATTAATGTCACCAGAAACTAATATTCTGAACGAGACATTCAAATATTTTCCAGCCGTATTGATGGGCAACATGAAGTGATATTTGTAATGACACATGGGGACGTTTGAGAGCTTTGTCAACAAAATGGGACATATTTGAAGAGGCATCACAACAGATTCCAGCTTTATTAATAGCAACAGAAACATGTATTTATAATGAGACATCGGGACATTTTACAGCCGAGTTAGTGGCAGCAAAATGGAACATTTTTAATGAGACACGAGAACTTTTTGCAACTGTTCTTGGCAGCTAAAGCAGATATTTCTAATGAGGCTTCAGGACATTTTCCAGCCATGTCAGTGGGAACAAAAGTTGATATATTTAACAGGACGTTGCCACAATTTCATACCATGTTAGCAGCAACAAAAGTTGATATTAATATATCTGGAAAATGTCCTATTAAAAATGTCAAAAGAAACAAGACATTGGGACATTTTCCAACTCTGTTTTTGGCAGGAAAACCAGATATTTCTGATGAGACATCAGGACATTTTCAAGCCGTGTTAGCAGCAACACACATTGGTATTAATACATCTGGAAAATGTCCCGATGTCCTGTTTAATGTCAACAGAAACTAATATTTTGAAGAAGACATTTTCCAGCTGTTTTAGTGGCAACAAAATGGGGTGTTTCATACGAGACGTGAGGACGTTTTCCAACCGTGTTAACCTCAACAAAACCAAACATCTTTGATGAGAAGTCAGGACATTTTCCAGTTGTTAGCGGCAAGAAAAATAGATATTTTTTACGAGACTTTAGGGCATTTTCCTGTCGTGTTTGAGGCAACACAACAAAATATTTTCAACAAGACCTCTGGACATTTTCATAACATGATATCAAAATGTGCTGAAACATATCCAGTGACTTTTATTGGTGAATGTCGACTCGTGCTTTCTCTGCTTTCACTGATGTGGACAAAATGTTGTTGTGTCTTGTTTAAAGACTCCTGCGCTGCCCTCCCTCAGGTTGTTAGAGCTTAATCTGCAGTGAGAGTCCTTCATCATCACCATCACCATCATCGGCTGCTGCTGGTCCGGCCCTCGCAGCACCTTTGATTGCACTGCAGTCTTGTTATTTTTCAGGACTGAAGAAGCGGCAGAAGTGGAGGGTGTGGAATATAGATCGGGTGATAAATACTAATAGACTGATGATGGAGGTTGGTGTGTACGAGGCCTCAGTGTGCAGCTGCAGCTCTCGGCACACATTCTCAGAGTATCGAAAGATAATAACTCTGCAGAAAGCCTTTTAATTTGCGGGTATTAAACTCTTCTCTGCCAAAAAACAGCAGAGTTCACGGCTGTCTTTATGTAATAGCTTTTGTTAGTCCCTCGCTCCCACAGAGAGCTGTTGTCATAGCGATGCCACCGTCTCCAGCTCATCGCTGTCTTTTTTTTTTTGCATTGCTGTCATGTTGCAGGAGGACGCCAGTTACAACTCATCAAACTTCTGATCTCCCACTGAGGAGAGCTGCAGACGAGAAACGAGACGAGACTAAACAAATCAAATCAACACATTCCAGCACAAACCTGTGAGGCGCCGCTGCAGACGAGTCCTGCGTGGATCTCCAGCTCGCAGCACTCACAGGAAGTAGGTCACATGACTCGAAATGCATCTTAGCATTTTAAACTAACACCTAAAACATGTCCGGAGCCCTCTGACTGCATCCACGACGTCTGATAGAGGAGGAAACATTAAAACGTTTTACAGAGCGTTGCTGCTCCCTCCGCGACTCGCAGTAACCACAATTACAATGATTTGTTGGTCCAGTGCGACACAGCGTCCTCAGACTATCGCTGCTCCAGTTGGCAACGCACACTTGAAAACTAAATAAAGATTTTAAAGCACTGTCATTGTCTTTTATTCTTGGCACTGAAACAAGAGTTCACCACGCAGGATACGCGGCCCGGTCGTAAGAGTGCGAGTTAACGGATCATTTGAGCGATGTCGAAGATTTAAATCAGGAGAGACTCGTATTTATGTGATGGAGGAAGAAGATCCTGGAGGACATGGAGAGCTGGAGGAGGACGGGGTGGAGGAAGGTCGCATAAACGCCTGAACTGACAGCTGACAGCAGAGAGGAGGGCGGATTTAAGTTTGACAGCAGAGATCTGAGACGGATTGACGCCAGGAGAGAGGTGAATGAAAAGATAGTCCTCGTGGTTGAAGTCACACTGAGCTTCATGAAACAAAGGTCGGCTGTTTCGTGCCTCCTTGCGTCTCGGCTGACTAGCTGCACACGAGGCTGTGCCGTGCTCGATTTTGAATATATGAAACTTCTTCATCACTCGTTTCATTGCAGCACCGGCTGGAGTTATTTCTCCTCTCCGACACAAACACCGCTGTAGTGCCCACGTCACCCCGACTCCTCCAGAGGTGGATCAATATAAATATCTAAAAATGAATGCCGCCTTCCATGTTGTGTCGGTGTTTCCCCTGTGCCATCATACTGTATAGAAGTTGGAAATTCCTCTTTGTGGATAAAGAGCTGTTATTGAAAAGCAGAATGTTCTGACACCGTTTTCACTGACAGAACTGCTTCTAATGGACGATGTGTTCGATAAAAACAAATCAATCTTTATTTATAACGCCCGAAAATTCACAATCACGTCGTTTCACCGTTGATTCAAAGATGGAAGAGCCACAGAGGAGGATCTCTCTCAGGACGGACGGATACGTAACAGATGTCGCGCTCAATCTGCCAACAAGCGTCATCCAGTGTTCAGCGGTGCAGGAAACACCAACAACGACTATCTGGTGTTTTGTGATTAATCTTTATTTTAACTACGACCTGGTCTTAATGTTGAGGGAAAGTTCTTAGACAATGTCGTAGTTCTACGGATTTTCTTCTGCGCGAGGAGCAGCTCTTTGTACGAGGAGGCTTTATGAAGTCAGCAGTCCTCAAAGAGTCGGAGGATTTCTACTTCACTTAGAAGTTTGATGAAAAGCCTGAAGTTCTTTCACAAAAAAGGCAATAATGGGACAAAAGGGCAAGATCTGCATGTGTGAGACGAACAGACTGATCTTTATGACGAAGGATCTGATGAAGACAACGGACTCAGTGTTCGTCTCAACACGCGGTGGAAACGAACGGCTCATTGATCAAACTGTGTGTGTGTGTGTGTGTGTGTGAGACAGCAGTCTGTAAACCTACAGATGAACTTTCAGTCACATGATGCTTCATCATCACCATCATCACCATCATCATCGCCACCGCAGCTTATTTCAAACTTCTCCTCTGATTTCAGGAGGAATGACGTCAGTGCTGATTTCACACAAGTGCACTTTTCTACATCCTCTGGAACAAAACCTGCGTCAGCGTCTCACAGCGAACATTAATCAGCTTCTTTTACTTCCAGACGTAGAAGAAGAACTTGTTGAACACTTCACCTGTCTATGTAACAAAGAAAACAGGAACCGAGCTGGAAATTATATTCACTCGAGGCTCGAGGGACGCTGTGCGGAGCGCTGATGTCATTCAGCTTACGTATGTGTTTTCTATGCTCATGTAATTTAGCAAAGCAACATTATGTAGAAATTTCCCCCTGCTGTCATAAACACAAATCCCTTCTCTGCAACAGTCTTTGTCATCGCGATGTTCACAGAAACTGAATTCTGGAGCCGTTATTTTAAGGTAAAAATGCTTTAACTTGTGTTTTCTGTTGCAGACTTTAATGAGATGTAATTAAAGTTTGTGCAGCACTTGGCTGAAGCTCCGGTCGTCTCTGGAGTCAGAGTCCTGGACGCGGGCACAATAATCTGCTCTGGCTGGGAGAAGTGTTTGGACGCCTCGCCGTCACGTTCAGCGACAGTGAAAATGTCACGGCAGTTTAATGAACGAAGCTCCGGCTGAATGTTGGACCTGTAATTAGATAAAATATGTTTAATTCTGTTACTCTATTCAAGTGCAAAGATTTATTGTATTCTAAATAAAAGATACCAATAACTAAAAACATGAACATGTATTTCAGTACGACCTCGTATCTCTTTATTATCAATAGCAAAGACAAACTTTCAAGCCGAGTTTACGTTTTAAAGATTATTATATTATTTCTTTTTCTGCATTTTTGTGCGTGTAAAAGATCTGCAAAGTGAAAGTTACTCTTTCTCTCTCTATCTATATATTTATTATAAAATATAAACTCTTCAGTCAGTCAGCAGACATGCTGTACTGCTGTAGTGGCGTTATTTTAGATCACACTACCTTGCTCGACATGAACCGCCGTGTTCTGCAACTGATTGGCTTCATACTGTCAAATTAAAGATTGAACAGAATAATGTGTTTTCTTTAGATTAAAGTATGTAAACCTATTCTACTAGGAGCCCCAAATAAAGTATCATCCTGAACAGTAAAGTATAATGTCACCTCTTTGAGAAGCATCAGATAAAATTCAGGCCTCAGGTAAAAGTTACCTTCATCAGGACTGAGGCGGTGACAACAACAGCTGAGGTTGTTCAGAGACGCCGGCTGCTCACTGATTTGACTTCAGCCTGTTTTGAAAGTCAAATCAACTCTGACGGTTGTTACGGAAACCAGCAAACCTCTCGTGTTGCATTTAATCTCAGCTGGAACATCAACACGTCTTCTTCTCCGAACAAAGACGTGAAATCAGATGTTTTGTATAAAGCGACATGTTTAAAAGTTTAACATTTGAGGGTTTTTTCAGCCTGTAGAGACAATTCATCTCTTGAAAGGTGTGTGTGTGTGTGTGATGTTGTAACAAGGACATGAATGTTTAATATGCATGAGGTGCATGTGTGGTAAACTGAAGGTTATCTGATGTCAACTCACCTGTTTGTAACTTGATCTCTGATTAAAAGACTGTACCTCTGTTAAAGGTTCGGATGAAGCTGAAACAAATGATCGGCCTCGTTGAAAGGACGTAACATCAGAAGTTAACGTCTCTGCGAACCATGGATCAGAAGATGAAGGGGATTGTCGCGGTGCCAACGATGCTGATCGCAAATCAAGTCACACCACAGGATGTTTTAAGGACACCTGGAGACCTCCGCGTTACGGACACTATTTGGGCCGCAGTTCATTACGTGACGTTGTAGTTACACAATTTGGCCACTACGAAAACTGTCTTTAAAGCCCGTATCACAAACTCTCTCCTTTTTTACGCTTCTCCACCGCAGGATGTTGATGACGCGTCATCAGTTTTCGTGCGTCAGAGTGTTACGTTTAGATCGCGTTCACTTTAGAGCTTTAAAGACAATCATCAGACTGTACACATTCCCACTGCACACAAAAAGCCAGATGTTAGCGGGTTTAAGACGTTTACGGCATCCTACGTTTCCCAGGATGCAGCTCTGAGCCGTCACCACAGGCTCCTGTCGGCTCCACGCTCTGAGTTTTGTCCTCGTGCCGCTGTTGCATTTGAATTTCCTCCTCTGGGGATCGATACGGGATTATCTTATCTTATCTCGACTGCTTTTGCTCGGCTAGACTCTCGGCTCCGGATGGGTGACCTCGCTGATAACGCTGCCCGACCATCTCGACCGTTTAGATAAGACCATCTGCGGCCCTCAGATTGGTTTTCCCACCGTCCCCTCGACTCTTTTCTCTGTGTAGGCAGAGATAACACCACAACACAAACACAACCCTGAAGCCTGTTGTATAATTAGGTTGTATACACTGTGTGGATATCAGCCCTCATAGAAAGTCTCCTGCAGACTTCACAGCGGCTGGCTACGTGCGCCAAGGCGCGCGTCCTTGGAAAACCTCCGCTGGCAGGTTGATTTGTATTCAGACAGACAGACAGACAGACAGAGAGGCGGGCTGAGTGGGACGACACACTCCTTCTGCTCAGCAGTGATGAGAGAGGGAGAGAGAAGGAGAGAGGGAGAGAGAAGGAGGGAGGGAGGGACTGAACGAAGGAGAGGAGAGAGAGAGAGAGAAGGAGGAGCCAGCGCGTCAAGGTGAACTGATAAACCTATTTTTGTTCCCCTGACGACTAAAACACGACGCGCAGCTCCTCAGACAGCAGGAGAGGAGAGAGGAGAGGAGAGAGAGGAGGAGCTCACGTCTCTGCCGGTGGACGCTTCACACACACACACACACACACACACACACTCACACACACACACGCACCGGCAGGATCCTGATTTTTACCTCCTTTTATTTCCTTTTCTCAATTTTTTAACTGTTGGACATAAAACTTGACGCACGGAGCGCGCAGAGTTCGTCATCTGCTCGGAGACGCCCGGAGGATTAAAAGGTGAGTTTGATCTTTGAATCAGAGACCTGTGGTGCCAGCTGCTGCTGCTGGCGGTGTTTTATTACCTGCGCTGTTCACCTCCATGTAGACACGATGTCTGACTGTCAGTCACGTCTTCATTCTCAGCCTCAGGATGAAAAAACCCTCCTGCTGTTTCTCTCATGGAGGAAACTGAAGAAGCGACATTTACAGAGCAGCGGTGCGTCTGAGCTGTTGCGTAATGAAGGAATCGATCAGGATGATTTGACACATTGATGAGTTTGATCCAGACACTCTGTTCTCTGAAGACTTCTGGTTCTGATGTCAGCTGTGGACAGTGTGATCCTCTAGTTGACGACCTGCAGCTGATGTTACTCCACTGGGGAAAGTAACTAAGTACCTTAAAGTAAAGAACAAGAATGTCAGAACTGATCTTGAGGATTTAATTTTTCTGCAGCTTTGCAGGCGTCCGTCTTAACTCACACTTCAAGAACAGCACAACACGTTTCCTGTTTCCATGGAAGCATTTTAAACAATATCACATTTGAAATTACAAAAATCTTAAAGTTTGCACGCGCGCTCGAAGTGGTGAATGGCCGACGCTAACTGACGTTAGAAACAATTACAACTTACTTTATCGAAAGCAAATCCTGAAGACTTCTCTCCATTTTATCTCGCGGTTTGTTTACCTCCAGCTGCTGTTTATGACGTAGCCGCATAGCCAACATCGCTTCATCCTCTTGAGGAAATCACGCCTTACGTAGCCGAGCTGATTCCATCTCCAGCCTCTGCGATCGTGGCTGAACCTCGATGTTGCTGATGGGAAACATCAGACGTTTTCTGAGATTCTTTGCTGTGCCTTAACGCTAAACCTAACGGAGTACGAGCGCTGTGACGAGGGGTAAGAAGAAAATGAAAAATAGAGGAAAAATAAACGTAAAGAAATGTTTTAAACTTTGGAATGTACTCAGCGATACTGTAAATCGCGATGTGATGTACCGATTCTTTGGATGACGGTACGATATTTGCCGATATCACAAAGTCTGCCACGATACGATACGATTCGATACAATTCGATTCGATTCGGTTCATCAATGCTGTTGGATCATTAAATCGACATATCGATCCAGATCGATGTATCGTCGATTGAATCGCGCAGAGCCTCATACAGTATTTTGATTGTGAGTCTTTTGCCTCTTTTGAATAAATGTGACAGAATATGTAAAAACATAAAGTACTAACAGAGAAAACAGGAACAACACACGGCTGGCACGACGGGATCAACGAGAAACAACACAGACTGAGAGACTCAGATCTAAAGATTCTGATGCCAAGTTTATTTTCGCGGAACGGATTTTGTTCTCGAGTGAATTCTTTACATCGTTCTCACGGCGCAAAGTTGGACCACGACCAACGATAACGCCACGTTTCTTGTACATTTGTAATTTTTCTTCTGGGATCGTAACTTGATAAGGAAGATCTGAAGAAGAAGGAGAAGAAATGCTGCGTTGGACCAGCAGGGGGAGCAAATAACAGCCTCACAGATTAAAAAGAGCAAACTTAAAGTTAAAAAAGGCGATTTTCTTATATTTTTTGTCAGTGTCGACCCCTCAGACCTCAGCAGACAACTTTCTGACAGACCTGAGCTGCAGACCGGCAGGACTTGATGAAACACGTTGGGAATAAGCTGCTTGCTAACATTTTATAAGGAGCCTTTAAGTTTTGAGACGTGATTCTGCAGCCATGGATCATCAGACTGAATAGCTTAAATTAAATCTGAGCAAATGTTTAATCAAAGACAATGTGATATGTTAAAACAGGAGGATGAGGATGGATCTTATAAGTGGTGCTGAAGAGTCTTTAAAACTTTAACTTCACAGTTTCGGTCCTCCTGCATCGGGTGGAAGCTCAGTGAAACAAAAACAAAGAATTCAAGGACACGAGTCGGACGAAAAAGTCAAGATCAGAAACAGGAAACGAGCTCTTAACGTTTCCACGTGGAGCCAGAGATCATGTGAGCTTTCTGCTCTGAGTGAAACGTGATGACAGATGAAACCTCGGAGGATAAGAAGCGACCCGCTGTGGCCTGAAGCAAAACACAGAGTCCTCACATGATCAGCGGCTGGATCCAGAGATCAGCCCGACGCTGAACTCACAGGTTTGATTCTCATGTCGAGGAGGAAACGTTCATTTTTACACATGAAGTTTATTGTTTTGTTTACAAATTATACAAGACTTTGTGTCACATTTACAAAAATAAGAGCGTAAGTTTTTAAAATCTGCAGCAGTTAGTCGGTGAACTGATTAGTTGATCGTCAGAAAATGAATAAGAAACATTCGATGGCTCCATCTTCTAGTCCATCTCCACAAATACTATAAAAATGTCTTTAAGGTTTAAATTGTTGTTCACAGGAAGTTTAAACATTGGATGATGTCACTTTGGGCTCCTTTTGACAGCTATCAGATATTTTGTAGACCATCCATTAATCAGGAAAATAATTAGATTAATCCCAGATGAAAATACGAACACCAACCGGCAGAAACAAAGAAAAATCTTCCTTCCGATGCATTCAAGAACCATCAGACTTTTGAGAATTAAATGTCTCTGATTTAGATACAAGAAATCAGCAGCGCCCTCTCTCAACATTTGTTTAGTGACCGTCTGTCATCAGGTGCGATTTTAAAACAACAGAGCTTGTGAACGCAACACTAATCTAAACCTCTCGGATATTAGATTCTGGGACTTTGAACTCACCAACAGAGAAATTTCAGAACAGCTCTTAGACACTGTGACAAAACAAAAACATGCTACCATATAATCACATATTGTCCACTTTCAGGGGTCTCGGTCTGTTATTTGGTCCACAGCAGCTGTCACGGCGCCTGAATGAACAGAACTTAAACACACAAACGCACAAAAGTTTGTTTGGTGTGAAATCTTTTTATCATTAGTCGCTTTCTTGTAAACGATTATGCAAATATGCAGATTTCAACTGGCTTTGCAGATGTTGATGATGAACCCAGAAAGTTCAGTGAAGTAGAAACAAATCTCTCAAAACTCAGCAGGGGCGGAAAAAACCCTCAATAGACCATTTTTATAAAAACCATGTGATGTTTTGGAAGACGGTAGTTTGTTTCCATCTTTGGTTGATTTTCATTCAGGAAAGTGGAAGTTTTAAAACTCGGTGCAGGTGGAAAAGTTACTGAATAAATTACGTCTATGAATTGCGATTTAAACGTCACTCATCCAGTCCTGACGAGTGTGAGCGATGTTCCTTCAGCTGTGGTGTTAA
This sequence comes from Diplodus sargus, assembly GCA_903131615.1. Lineage (NCBI taxonomy): Eukaryota > Metazoa > Chordata > Actinopteri > Spariformes > Sparidae > Diplodus > Diplodus sargus. The sequence continues at coordinate 232,504 of CAEMYA010000585.1, read as the reverse complement.
TTTTTGAAACAATTCAGCAATGACGGATTTTTGTCCGCTAACCTGGAAGTCGGCATCGCCCCGGTTCCATCGACAGAAAGCCAAGATGAGACTTTTGAAGCATAAATTAGAAAGACGACATCACGGTCACATGACCTAAACATCACCACTAAGAGTCTTACTACACAATTACTATGAAGGTTTTCTATAAACTGATCAATGTACAAGTTGTAAAGTCTGAGTCAGAATAGTTTGTGACTAAGTTCGATTACGTATGTAACACAAATGTTGTCGCTCTTTAGACTACGTCACCAGATTTTCTCCTCTGGCTGCATCACTACCACTGCCACTAGAGGTCGCTGCACAAATAAACATCATATTTTGCAGCACGGCGTCGCAGCGGTTAGCGCAGGAGGTTCTGGGTTTGAGACCTGACTGTGTGGAGTTTGCATGTTCTCACCGTGTCTGTATGGGTTTCTCTGGTTTTTCTTCTGCTGAAATGTAACGCGGCTAGTAGTTCTTCTTTTCCCTTTGGTTTTATGTAACAAGGTAACACAGCAGTTGTCTCAGTGGATAAAAAGCACCAAGTGTCTCTATTATTCTCCAACAGCCCACTTCACCATCCGACATCCTCCGTAATGTTTCGCCTATTCATGTTTTATTGTCGCCTTTCAGCTGTCAGAGTTCAGATTCAAATCGTTCATTCATTAAGGCCGTTTAAATCAGAGAGGGATCGTTGTTATTCAGCATTGTGGAGCAGATAAAAGAGAGCGCGGTGATATAAATAGTGTGTGTGTACTGTACTGTGTAGGAGGCCGCTGAGGTCCGAGTCCTGCTGAACGCTCCTCTGTGGTGACGGGTTTGGACGGCAGGAAGCGTGGGGAGTAAACAAAGGCTCCGTTCAACACCGCCGCTCGTAGATTGAAGTATCAGCGGCCTCGTGAAGGCTCTCTGCTGATGAATCACCTCTGCTGAACAATTTTAAATTACAATAGACACGGGAGGGCCATTCCCAGAGGTGACGCGGAGGTGGAAGACGAAAGTACATGACACGAACGCCGAAGCTCCACTCGAGCTATAAATACCGCTGTGATACTGTTCGAGTGGCCAATCAGAAAGAAAAACACATACGTCATAACTCGTATTCGTAGGTGCCACTTCCCTCAGATATCTTATTTTCAAACTGCTGTAAGTGTCTTCGGTTCAGCTCGAGTGGAGACGGGACGAGTCACGACTGTTTTCAGAGTGATGCGACTCCCTCAGGAGACGTTCAGACAGCAGGAGAAGAAATATTACATTCATAATCTCGACAGTGTTTTCTTAAAAACATCGTTCTGTCTTTGTCGTCGTTTTGCTGCCGTAGATGAAAAGGGTGAAGCGTGACTAGCGGCTCCCGATGCTGATGTAGAGATGAACAGATGATCTTTAAAATTGTGAAATAAACAAAAACAAAAGTCTGTTCTTCACATTTCGGCCTCACAGGAGCGTCAGGAGGGTCGTTATCTCACAGCAGCTGATGACTCACCGCCCAGAATCACATCATGAATAATAACAAGAGGTAAAGTTTCCATTTGCCCCGTGAAATATCTCAATATTTATCAGAAGGAGTGCCACGAAATTCAAGTCCTCCTCATGATGAATCTTAAAGACCTCATAAAGTCAAAACATCACTGTTGTTTTCACACGTCGTGCTCCGTGTCTCATCTCTGCACCAGCATCAGGCCCAACAGCGGCAACAAAAAGCCAGTTTGTATGTAATTAATGGTGATTTAGAGTTTATGATGCCGTAAGAGGAGTGTGCTGCTTTATAAATCCCTGCTGTGGACCAAATACCAGACCCAGACCCCTGAATGTGGACTCTGATTGAACTTCTTTAAACTGGTGTTGTGGCACAACAAGCCGATCTCACCTGACGACAGACGGGAACCAAACAGGTGTTGAGAAAGGGAACAAAACGTCCTGTTTTTCCCCTCTGCTGCCCTCGCCTGGTTCTGTCTGCAGCAACTCTGGACAGCTAGCAGCTACTTTAGCAACAAGTAAAGCTAACGAACGCATTTAATGAACACCTCGGCACCGGGGCTGTACGCTGCCTACCCTCCCCAAGAACAACGGACGCCAGTTCGCTAGAGATTCCTGTTTGACAGATATCGTTAGCTTTGTTACTAAAGAAAGCGCTAACTGCTGCTACGTGTGGTTAGCTGCCGTTAACCTCATCAGTGGTCCGTTCGTTCCCTTCGTCAAAGCTGGAGGAAACCGTTTACTGAGCGAGTAAATCCAGTGAGAAGGAGGCTCATTTTCTCATAAGCTCAAATACAATCACGCTCCTATGTGCAACCAGTGGAATCTGCCCCCCTGCTGCAGGTTTGGTCAACTTTTCAGACCTGAAGCTGCTGAAACTAAAACTTCACTTCTTCATCGTGAAGTTTGGTCCAGCGATAAAAACTTCTCTTGGAAAATGTACACGATGCAACCAGACAGACGGCTGTACAGCTCAGCGTAACGTCTTCAGAGTGTCTCGGTGTCGGATCACCAGATGGAGGTCTGCGGTCCAACAAGCGTCCGTCTGTTTGGGGTCGTTGACGTGAAGATCTGCAAGACCTTCTGTCCTCCACCGCCTGTGTTTCAACAAAACATCTCCAGTTTCCAGAGGAGCTTCTGCACCATCGTTGGATTATTACAAGTCTACATCTTAAAGTCGCTGTAGTGAAGAATTAAAACGATCAGATGCAAATCAAGGTGCAGAAATCCGGCACAGATCGGAGCCAATTAAGGGAAAAAGAGGCTGTTTGTGTTTTCTAAATGCTGGAAAACAGAATACATGAATAATTCTGTTGAAACACACACACACACACACACACACACACACACACACACACAGGCTGTTTCTGGCTGCAGGACATATTGATGAATATGTTTGTGGGCTTTGACGGTTGGACTCAGAACCAGCTGATCCAGCTGCGTGTTGCTGTTAAATGTGTAGAGAATCGTGTTTGAACTACAAGAAAATATTCTTTTGGACTTAAAGAGGATATTTTTTTTTTTGGCCCTTTGAGGGAAGAAGAAGAAGAACAAGAAGAAAATGTTCCGTCTGCGAGGCCGCTTCTGAATCCAATATCCTCCCTTCAGATTTGGATATTACCTCGTATCAAACCTTCATCTGTTTCTCCTTTTTTTCCGTCCGTGTTCTCCGTGTTCTTAAATTGTGGATTTGTTCAGCTCCTGAAACTCGTTGACTAAATTCACACGCTGTAAAAGATGAATGCTGTCATTTAACTTGAGGGAAAAGCCCAATAACGACTTCTGTTAAACGCTCAGAACGAAAATAATGTGACTTCACTGAGCTGCAGAGGAACGACTTAACAAACCGTTTGACTCTCCTGCCCCCGACCCACTCCGGTCCATTTCACAATGTCATGAGTCATTTCCTGACGATGGTAATGAGCAGCACTGTTCGCCAAATACTTTCTGACAAAGACATTTCTCTTTGTGCTCACGCTTACAAACTGCCGGCTGGTTGAATGAAGGAATAATGACGCGTGATTGTAGTAGAAGTAATCTGGGACTCGTGCATCAGATATACGACGAATAAGATGAAAATGTTTGAAGCTAGAAAGGTGGCGGGGTCCGCCACATATACAAAGTAAAACAGTATAAATTGTCCTTTAAGATCAGTTTGTTTATTCAGTCATGGAGGCAAAGAGAGTTTCTTTATTTAGTTTGTTTGGACAGAAAATGATGCTTTTTCTTTTCTAAACTACAGAATGCTTTAAAAGTGACCCGTCGTTGTTTCTTCATCTTTAATAACTGTTTGACTGTTATGAGCTGTGCAGAAGCAGGAGGAAGAACTGAAGTGATTTATTAGCTGTAACATAAAGTTTCACTGAGGATATTTTCCCTGCGAGCTTCTCCTCTGCAGTGTGAAAGTGATCCTCGCCCCCTGAGGTCGACCTCTGCCCCGCTTCACTGCTCCGACTTCTCGCTGTGTTCAATCTTCTGTCTGAATCTGTCCTCTGATAATCGTTGACGATGGTTTTCGTCTCGTCCTCGTGTGTCTTTGTAGAGCAGCGTGAGGCCGAGGAGTCCCGTCGGGATCTGAGAGGGAAGAATTCGGCGTCACGGCCGGTGCTGACGGACCCCCGACTCCGGGACCCCGCGGGCCTGAACGGACCAGGCTGAGTTTCACGTGGACGAACTCGTCTGGCAGGGATTCACACATCGGTGCTTCTGATTGGACGTTGCCTCCAGCTTTTGTTTCCCTCCTCTTCTCTCCGTTGGCCTCAAACATCAGGCGACGATGTCGTCCAGACTTCATTCCCCACCAGCAGAGATGGAAACGTTTTCAGACACGACAGCCTCATAAAAACTGAGACGGTGGATTATTGAAAGCAGTCTGGTGGAGAATTACATCAGTGTTGTTCACCTGTGACGGTGCAGTTTACCTCAGACTCAGACTTATTCATGTGTAAATGAGGAGTTGATCTGTTAAACTTCTGTAAGAATACAAATGATTCGAAAGAACTGAAAAATATTGATTTCCTGCACTGAGTTTTCTTTCCCTCAGTAACTCTGAAATATATATTTACCTTCATAATTTAAAAAAAAGCACATAGACTTCCTTCGATCTCATAGTGAAAGTGGTGTTGCAGCGCTGTAATTTTCTACATTCAACATGTAACGTCCTGTGATTAAGATCCATTTGTCTCTAAAGCGAGCGGACAGAACCGGCGCCGGCGTGACTAACGAGCTGCAGCCGCTGTTTCCAAGGCGATTAACTTCATCGTGAGGTGTTTTGTGCGTTCAGGTCCCTTCCTCCAGAAAAAAAAACAACAGTTTAATGAGTTTTTTGTTTAATAAGTATGATTGCACATTGTAATGAGGATGCTGCAGAAGAACCTCTGTAAACAAAACCGGGACAGAACCTGCGACAGAACATCTCGTGTTGAGACGTTTGAAGAGAGCGATGCAGATTCTTCTGTTTTCTGGATTTATTTGGACGGTTTTTAACTTAGATTATCTTCATTTTTAAGGATCGTGGATACTTTTTCTTCTGCTGATTCTAACAACAAAGCAGAAGCCGTTTTATTGTGTGTTTGAATCTCGGGAGCCGTCGAGAGAAAGAGCCGCCATCTTGAAACACCGAGAGCAGGTTTTCTGATGTTTTGTGTCGATTCTGAAGGATTTTTACTGGCTTAAACTCACCAGTATTCGAGTCACGTGGCTTTTTTTAGTTCCCATCTTGGATTACAGCCTTCAAACAGCCGTGTCAGCACTTTAATTATTCATATTTTTATCACCGAATGTGATAAAACGTGCCAGATCTTCTTTCATCGATCCTGGAGAGACGGATCCCGATCACAGCAGGACCCCGTCTGAAACCGGCCCTTCCTGCCTCGGGGGGGATCTCTCAGCCCGTCCCCTCACTGCCATGGTGATGTCACAGGGCACCTACACCTTCCTGGCCTGTTTCGCCGGCTTCTGGTTGGTCTGGGCCGTCGTCGTCATGCTCTGCTGCTTCTGCAGCTTCCTGCAGCGCCGGCTGAAGCGCCGCCACGAGGAGAGGCTGAGGGAGCAGTGTCTGCGCTCCGTCGAGATGGAGCCGCTCAGCTGTCCGCCCGCAGGATACCCGCCTCTCCCACCACCACCGCCACCACCTCAAGCTCCACCCACACAGCTGCCCAGGGAGCCGCCGCAGTTCTGCCCTCCTCCGACGCTGGCGCCGCCGGTTCCTCTGCCGGTTCCTCATCCCATGCCGGAGGCGAACTGGGTCAGCATGCCAGGTAACGAGGACATTATTATACATTCTTCTGAGCTAAAAACAAACGTTTCAAAATGTTTCACACTCATCAATGATCATAACTCAAGTTTATTTGACTACCACCTCGTTTTTAAACATTTTTAAATCTGCAAAGTAGCGTCAGACAAACATGGGTTTTCAGAAGGTTTCGGTGGATTCGGTGTGTTCGAAAATCCAGAATTGTTAATGTTGATCCAAATCCTGTAATTGGGTTCAGCGATGGGCCGAGGATCTGAGGTCGTGGGAGGAGTCTAACAGCAGGTACGGCACCGGTCCTGCTCGACCCGCGTGCTGTGGATTGCAGCTCCGTGCGTCAAGCGGGTCGAGTCCAACACAGATTTCTGGTGCATCGCATCATTTCGTACAACTCTCACGCTGCATGTCGCTTTTGTGATGTTGAGCTTCTAACAGGATGTGTGGGTGTTTAATGGAATTCATTTATGCCTCGTTATCCTTCCAAAATAATACGCTGTAGCCAATTAAAGCTGATAATTCATGAAATAATTGAGTTTAACTTCACCTC
>CAEMYA010000585.1:203598-224940 GCA_903131615.1 Diplodus sargus | reverse complement strand
GACGATGAGGAGCAGAGGGTCGAGTCTGCAGGAGCACAACTGGAGGGATTTATCTCAACACAACGTCACCAGAACGACTTGAGGAACGGATCATGTTGTGTGTTAATAGAAGCACGCAAATTAAAGCAATAATCGTTAGGTCACACAACGACGACTGAGCCTTTGTATTTGCTGTAATACCAACGATGTACACTGGGTGTCGGTGGCGACGCTGGTCGGCCAGAGAGACGAGGTTTTGTCGGTCCTATGCCGTGTTCCAATATCCATACTTACCGTACTTACTGTACTTAGTTTGAGTACGTAGGGTGTTCCGATCGCGGCGGAAATTAGTGAACTTAAAGGACCCGGATGTCGCCCTCATAACGGCAAAAACGTTGAGTGTGCATTGATGTACACTATACGCACTCAACGGCCGCCATCTTGTCTACGTAGCGGAAGAAGCGGAGCCAGGCAGAGGTGCTCAGCTCGGATTGTTTTTTTTTAAATAGCTACCGAGACAACAGCACCGGCAGCTGAGCCATATTGCAGGATTGTAGGATTGTAATTGTTAAAAAGTAAAGCCGTAGATGTCTTTTGTTCACCGTTCAGCGGGATGTGTTTGGCGGGTGACGAGCCGCGGCGGCTGTTGCGATCGTAATTTACGGTAAGTGCACCACAGAGTATTAGATTTGGAACAACACTCACCGGCTGAAATCTGCGTACTTAGTAAGTGCGGATAGTGTACTACGTTTAAGTGTACTCATGGAAGTATGGATATTGGAACACAGCGCTGGTCTCTGCTAACGGCGGGATAGCTGCATTACATCACAGGTGCCGTTCCTGTGACAAGCGCTGACTTAGAGACACAATTTCAAATTCTTCACCACATTGTAATGACCGAAACAAGGAAGCCTAATGTTGTACAACAAATAAATCCCTCAAGTCACGAGTGTTATTGCTACCGTCTCAGAAGACGTTGTTTCTTTTTCGCTTTCACGTGGTGCCGACTGACGACTGAGGTCCAAAACTAAACCTGGAAATCTTCGAGATCGCCACTTTAATCCTCTATAGCAAGATTTGATAAGACGTCACAACTGACGGGTAGCAGGTTAGTCTGATTCACCGCTTGTTGACAGTCGAGTGCTTTGCTCAAGGGCACATCAGCTCTACACAACAGAGAGCAGCTTCTCCTGTCCAGCCCTCGGCCTTCCTCTCTCCCATCGTTCCTCAGCCCAAGGTCGCCCTGTTCAGACATTTTTTATGGAAATGAATTCATGAGTTTTTGGTTCGTTCTGCTGGCAAGAAAAGTAAACTTTCCTTTTCAGGAAATTCCACCTAGAAAGCCAGAAAAGTGCTTTCACAGCCACTTGAATTGTAAAGACGTCTGAAATGGAGGAAAAAGCAAAAGTGCAGCTGCAGTGAAAATGACTGTCAGCTGTGAGCAGCATTAGCATTAAGTAGACGCACAGGCATCTCAAACACGGCGGTGAAGCAGCCGACTAAAACCCCACAAACTGAGCGACATCAGAGCTTTAACGTGTTCCGCAGCTCATCGAATGCTAATTCTTACAGAGATTAAAAAGAGCCTCCAGTTTGTGAAGTCGCTGTAGTGGATTGCATGAGACTTTACTGGTGTTTATGCTGTTGTATGGAGCGTAAAGTGCAGAGAAAGAATAAGTTTGCAGAGGAGGAGAAACGGCAAAAAAACCTCTGTAATCTGCCGAGTGTGAGAAAAGAGGGATTTCTGGAGAGCAAACGAAGAGAGCTGGAGCGAGCGAAAGAGCATCAGCTGCTGTCAGGGATGGTTAACGAGCAGAGACAGACAGTGGAGGATAAAACAAAAGGTTGCTGGAGTCTCGGTCACAAAGCAGACTGATGGAGAGGTTTAGTATCCAGGCAGCCGCCGAGCTAAAAGAGAAGCAGGTGCCGACCAGCTGAGCTCAGCAAGAGGACGGAGAGACGAGGAGACGCTGATTTAACGCCACATTCTCACTTGTTACATCTCGGATAAATACGCAGCATCACAAAAAGACGAACCAAGGAGACGGATTGAAATCTGCTGTTTAACCGCGTATTATATAGACATGTGAATACAGTTCATCAGCTTTGAAAACTAGATCCTCCAAAATGACCACGCGGTTCAGCCGACACTCCTCTGAAATCACAGTCATTAGTTTAAGTGAGTTGTGTCCAATAAGCTGAGAACATGTGACTCAGGTTGAGGTGAAAAAAAGACAAAGACAGGACGTGCAAATCGGTAAGATACACGAGGTTAAAAGCTACAAAATAAAACAGGAAACAATGAAAAAGAAAACCACAGCAGTCAAATAACAAAAATAACAAAGCAATCATTCTCAGATGGCCGACAGCCTTCTGATATTTACTGGTCGGACAGGAAACAGGGTCCAGCACATCCTGAAGAACCTTGAAAATCTGGAAAGTTGGCCAGTTTTCAAGTCATGGAAAATGAGAGAAAAAGCAGAATGTCCTGGAAGATGTTGTGTTGTCCTGAAACGTTATTTAAATTCCCAAAAACTACACAACACAGGAAAGGGCATTGGGGTTATAAATTGATTAATTAAGAAACATATTAGTGTATTGGCGCATTCCCTGCCTGACGTATCAGCTACATCGTCTCTGAAATAGTCCTGGATGAAGATCTCTAGAAAAGAGTGGGAGCTCTGAACTGTTCGACGGCACCAAAAACTGGACTTTTTTGCCTTCATTAACCTTAATTTCATGTGCCTAATAAACTGAGTGCACTTGACTCTATAATAAAGAAGACTTTGAGGTGAGAATAGACAAAGACAGGAAGTGTAATCAGTAAGATACAAGAGGAGTAAACCTACAAAATAAAACAGGAAACAATGAAAAAGAAAACCAAAGCAGTCAAATAAAGAAGATGTCAATCATTCGCGGATGGCCGACAGCCTTCTGATATTTACTGGTTGGACAGAAAACAGGATCCTGCGCACCTGGAAAATCTGGTCTAAGCAAGTCCGTCCATTCTTCTAATTCCATTTTCTCATGGAAAATCTGAAAAAGTAGTTGGTCCATGAACATTAAACTCTATAAAACTCAACAATACAGTATGGTATTAGAATTTTGGGTTGAGATAAAAAAAAAAAAAGACAAAGACAGGAAGTGTAAACAGGTAGATACAAGAGGATAAAAGCTACAAAATAAAACAGGAAACCACAAAAAAGAAAACCAAAGCAGTCAAATGTTCACAGTTGGCCGACAGCTTCCTGATCTTCACTGGTCAAAACAGAAAATCTACCTGCATTTCAGACAAACCTGCTTCAACCTAATCGTCACTGCATTTGTAGTTTTCATTCCCGGGTTGATGAGTTACGAGGCAGCTTCAGGGACGTGACTGAGTACAGTTCTGCTCGGATGCTCACAGCAGAGAAGCTGAGCTTTTTAAAACATCTCAAACTGTAACAGGAGATGTTAGAAACGACAGATTTCATGCATCACTCAGCTGTCGTCCCACACAGCCGGCACGTCTCGCTCTGACAGGCTTTTGTACCCCGAGTCCTGACCCACACACTCATGGTGGGAGATGATTCCTTCCTCTCTGCAGCCGACTGCAGAGGTTTGAACTGAAAAATCAGGCTCCGTTCTGCCTCTGACGACGTTATTAATGAGTGTCGTTAATAGAAAATGAGATGATCGTGGTTCATCTGCTTATGATTGATGTGATGGATCCTGCGAGTTGTTGAGAGAAGCTGGAGATGAGATGAGGATTAAAAGATGTTTGAGATGAATCCTGATCAGCTTCGTTGTTTCTACGACGCTGACATACTGAAATCCTTCACGTTTGACAGCTAAAATGAGTAAAATCGATCTGTTGCACAGTCGACCACCGTGTTTCTGCGTCCTCCTGTACCTCAGCCTGACTAATGTGATCAGTGTCTTTACACAGCAGCTGTCACAGATTACAGTTAGCATCGCTCACGTCCTCCTCAGAGAGCTGGCTGCTGCTTCAAACGAAGCCCTCCTGATCCTCCCGCTGGAAACATCAGTCCCGCGTGTTTGTGCTCGACACGGTTCAGATGTGTATTTAAAGCCGTCCTGGCAGCTGCTTCGATTGTTGACGACGCGCGGATCGACAGGGCAGTTAACGCCGAGCAGAGGAACAATGAGAGTGCGATCCTGGATTCATGTGTGAAGACCGATGGATTTTGGCCGGATACATGCAGCTCCATGGAGACGGCTCGACGAACAACTGTAGATTTACAACTTTATATTTGTTGTTGTTCAGAGGTCGAAGCTGAGGACTGAGATGTGGGCTGCTACATCCAGCTGATTGAAACAATCATTCTGTCATTTGTCAAACAGCTTCTTAAATGTGACGATCTTCTGCTTTTCTTTATCGTTTATGACAGTAGATGAAGAGTCTTTGGGCTTCTGACTGTTAGTCGGACAAAAGAAGCGATTTGAAGACGTCACTTTGGACTCTAGACGAGGATTTTCACAATTCTAGAATTTCAAAGTTCGATACGATTCCAAGAAAATATTCAGTATCACAGGAAGAAAGAATTCCAACATATTAAAGAGGAATAAAACATTTTTAGGAACATCAGAATAATATTTAACAGTTGATACGTTTGTGCAGAATAAACCTTCCTGGAAAAGACTGCTGACGGTATCGTATTCGTTTCAAATTCGAAGTATCAAATAAGTATTAAAGTTTAGATATTTTTGATCTGAGTCCGATCCCCCGCGGCAGCGTTGCAGTTTCGTATATCTGGACCCTTTCACAGCAGATACACAAGGCTTCCATTTTTGCCGGCGCATCAAATCAACCGAATTCAGCACCCAAAAGTCAAAATATCCTGTTAATTGTCAGAATAAAACACTCAAAAAGAATCTTAAAAAAAAAAGTCCAAGCAAGTCCATCCTTCTTGTAATCCTTCGGTCGGGAACACTAACCTTTTGTCTGTTCGTGGTTCTGTTTACAACACTAACTGTATAATCCGACTGCGGATGATTGTGTAATTACCGCGGGAACTCCTCGGTCTCGCCACTCCAGCATATATCAAAACCAGGCCGGTGGGTGCTGACGGACGAGGGAGCCCGGAGCAGAAGCTCCAGTCTGCAGAGACGTTCATACAGTTTACTGATAAACCTGAGAGGAGTTATGTTACAGAATCATTTCACAAGTAGTGATTAAAAAGTCATCATGTGCTCAACGATGTAATTATCTTTTTTGCCCCAGTAAAATTACACGCTTTGCAGTGGCCACTCAGACCGAAGTGTGCAGGCGAGCGACCCGCTGAACGTGGGCGGATGTGAACACCGAAAGAGAATAAAGTGATGATGCAGTAACGTCGTACTTTGTTTGCACAATTAAAAGGCAGGAAATGTAATCATGCAGCATTCATGTGCGCTGGAGATGATCCCGTTTCCTGAGTTCAGTCCCTTTTCGTTGGACGTTTGCTGTCCTCGAACACAGAAACACTCGACTCAGCTGCATATTCCCAGAAGACGCGCAGAGAACTGTGTGTCAACTGAAACGTCAAGCGTATTTTTTTACCCCCGCAGCCAATTTACTGACTGTAAAGTGATCTTTTCTGAAACAGCCTCTAACAGTCGGTTTCAGGGTTGTATTTTAATGGAGTGTGTTGACTGAAAGCATGAAGATCTGATCCTTTCTGTGCTGAACTCTGGCCGTGGTAATGGAGAGCGTCTGCATCATCAGCAGTCGAGCTCAGACTCTATATTGTGAGCATTTCTCTCCATTAATCCGCTCCATATCTGAGTGACATTACAGGTGATTGACTTTGACACCTGGACTGGTTCAAATACAGATTCACCGACTCATCTCTTCTCTCCTAAAAGCAAAGAGAGCAGAGTAGACGTGCAGGTGGTCGCTAACAAAGATGACACAGCTTCTCACTTTCAGCAGTCGACAGTGTTTACATGAACACAAAAATCGGATGATAATAATCAGATTTGACGCGTTTTGAAGCCAAAGATTGTGTGAGTTAAAAGAAGCATCGCTCTGTACGAATAAGACGAGGATGGAATCATTTTCAGGAGTCACATTCTCACGCTTAATATTTAATTCATTCAAAAACTGATAACGTTGAGAGATGAATTCTGATCAGATCCTCACATGGATAAAAAAAAGGTGCAAACGTGTTTCTTTTCTCCAGAGGATCCCGTGTGAGCAGGTGAGGAGACGAGTCGGCGGTAATATTTCAGGTCCAGTGAAGCCTTCGAAAGCAGCGGGAGAGTTTGTGCAGCTTTCCGACAGATATCGATCAGAATCATCAGCCTGGAAATAGAAACTGTCTTCAGTTGATGCAGAAAGACGGATGTTTGTTGTGCTTCTCTATACTGACAGTACATGGAAACACAGACTCACATGGTGCCCACAGGCGCTCTGTCAGGTCAGAGGGATTTTAGAGCTGCTGCAGGAGAGAACTAAGGTAGAGGTTCTTGTTTCTGTGCTTTGCTTCTCTACAGTAACAAACAAACAGATTTTTACTTAAATGTCACCCAGAGAAAATGTCAGAGTGATTTTTTTAATGTAAACACCACAATCCTCGAACCAGAAAACACCTGAGGTTTAATAATCCTCAGTGAAACACTGATTCACTTCCTGCTCAGTTCAGCTGTTTCTGCTAAATATGCAGAACTTTCAGCATCGGTCCGAACGCGTCCTCACTGCTGAGGTCTAAATATAAAAGAGGATGTTCTTCTGCTGGTTGGTTCCCCGGTGAAATTAGCATCAGGTGCTAGCGGTCCAATTAGTGGAGAATCTGCTTGTGGACAAAATACAGCAGAAAATATCCTGTTGAGGATTTTTATTAGACTGCTGACTTTTTAAAATGTTCTTTAAAACTTCTAATGTGAGATTCTTCAAATTGCTTGATGGAAGCACGGCTAGACCACAACAAACCACTGACACCGTCTCTGAAGTCCCTCCATCACTCACTCCTCCCTTCATACCGGACACTCGGTAGTTTAATCTACAGAAGAAAGTAAACACAATCATTCTGCATCATCAGCAGCAGCAGCACATGACTGTAACGTTCTCATCTGTTGGTCGTTAACATGTTGACACCATTAACTCTTGTACAACATGAGAGCTGCACAGGAGCCTTGAAAGCATCCAGACTTGGTCTAAATGGTCTAAATGAGGCGTTTTATCTCCATTTCCTGTTGGATCTGAATAAACATGATGAAAGTGTGTTTTTATGATTGCACGCTTCTTGTTGCAAAATGTTCTGCAGCGCATTAAAAATGAGTCGTCAGAGGCGAACAGATGGAAAACAAACGAGAGAGAGAGAGAGGAAAATAAAATGTGTTTCTCTTCAGCGGAAACAAACTGAGTTCCAACAGTTTGACTCCTGACTCCTCAAATGTTCCAATTATTTACAGGTTTACGTGACAATGTCAGACATTTTCAGTGTGATCTGTGAATCTTGGAGCCACGTTCTGTATTTTGTGCTGCAGGATTCTTGACGCTGTGACTAATCCTGCTCTCCGTTGTCTCCACAGGCACAGATATATTCGGAAAGCCGCCCTGCTACGAGGACGCCGTCATGATGGAGGACCCTCCTCCGCCCTACAGCGAGGTCCTGGCCGACCCTCGGGGGGGCACCTACCTGAAGCCCGCCCCGCTCCGAGCCGCGCACCCGCCGCCACTTCCTCCTCCGAGGGAATACCAGGATCCTGCTCCCGTCTTCAGATCTGAGACCAGCAAGCCTCCTGTGATGACTGTATTCCCGGAGCGAGGTTACTCCTCCCTCATTCGGCTGCCTTCGTCCCAGCGCTGGGACTCTCTGGGCCATCTGCTGTCCAACATGGACCTGAACCACAACAACCTCACGCCGCCGGGGCCCCGCTCCATGCAGGCCGCCGCCGCGATGGCAACCATGCCGCGCCGAGAGCCGAGGACTCATGGACTGCGGGGAGACATACAAGGACTCCGAGGAAGCATACAGGGATTTCATGGAGGGATTCAAGGACTCCAAGGGGGGATTCAAGGGTTTCAAGGAGGGTTACAGGGGCTTCAGGGGGTCCATGGACTGAGGGGACTTGAGCCCAGCTGTGGCCTCCCGACAGCCTTTCCCCTGCTGGGTCGGAGCACCGCTGTCTAGACCTGGACTCTCCCTGGAGGAGTCTAACCGTCTCTGAAGAGCCTTGAAGCAGGAGCTCTGCCAAAAGCCGACTTCCTGTCTACATGCCTCAGTGTTCACAGCACTAAACGCCGCTAGAAGTAGAGATTTAATTCCCTTAAAGAGCTCGACGAGGGTTAAAAGTGCTGCGAAGGCGTCATGGGGTCAATTCCCCGGTGCGGCTCTGTGGGCGAAGGTCTGCCACTTACTCTGCTGGCGGCTCTGCGTGAGAGTACGGGGAGGAAATTACACACCGCTTCAAACCCGCGTTGTTGAGTCACAGAGGTATCGTGGTGTCGCATGGAGGCTAATTGAGTCAAGGCTCTTTTTGAGCCGCGGAGGAGGAGAGAAGAAGAAGCCGTAACGAGGCACAAGCACAGCTGTTTCTCCACCTTTCATCTCTACCTCCCCCTCCCCGCGTCGCCCTCTCGTTCTGCTCGTCCCTCCTCTCGTTTCTCTCCGCGACCGAGCAGCCTATTGTTCCAGTCTGCTGTTGCCATGGCGCCCGGGAACTGTCTGTTGCCCACGACGACCTCTCCTCTTTTATCTGCTCTGATTTTATTTATTTTTTCTTCGATGTTCGCAGCTTGTCCCCTTCTCAAGGACCGGGAGTATTAACACTTAGCAAAAGAACACGTGGTGACCTTCAGTGTCGCTGCGACATTAGAGACGAAGCCACAACAAAAAGAAGAGGAAGAGGAAGACGTGCAGGAGGAAGAAGACGAAGAGAGAGACTGCGTTTTGTTACATACTGCTTTGTTGCCGTCGTTGTCGTCTTTACTACAAACTGTTGATCAAACTTTTTTCATGTACAGATTTATTATCCTTCTTTAAGCTTCGTGACAAACTGCCTCTTTTTCTTGTGGAATAAAAAAAACATCTTCACCTGCTGGGCTTCTAATTTATGGAGGAGGGGGAGTGTTTTTACTGCAGTACACTGTTGAATATCAGAAATAAAGCCATCAACTTCACAATATCTCTGCAGCATTCATTAACATCCTTGACAGCTTTTACCTTTGTGTTTCTTCATCCTTTTATTCTTGGAGATTTGCTTTTCTTTTGCCCACACGTTTTTTTTCTGATTCTTCTCGTCTGACAGTTTCGATTTCACTTTGTACAAAAAAAAAAGTCTGATTTGTAAAATGTGAGTCAGTAACTAACAACAGCTGCACTTTGCTGGCTCTCCTCGGCTGTTGCAAGCTGCCCAATTAGCCGATGGTCCAGTTAGCCGTGGATCCAGCGACCCACGAGTCTGCCTGGGGCCCGGTTCAGCTGGACCTGGCCAAAACTAGCCAAGCTAAACACTTCTCTTCCAAAATGCCGCGTGGAGGATGGATCGCAACCGTGACACAGCCGGTTCTGGTGGAATCGAGCAAAGCGTCCATCCTCCACCGCACACGTTAGATACAACTATCGATCCCCAAGAAAATCTGGTGTTAGGGTTCGTTGTCACCGAGCTGCGACATCCAGAGGTAGAGAAGTGAAGCAGACTGCAGCTGAAGCCGGCGAGCTGCCAGTCGAGGAGAGCATGGAGTTTGTTTTTAACTTATAGGATTAAAGGTAGATTAATCGCTCGCTTCTCAACCTGTCTCAGTCTGCGGAGGTGCTGAAACCCGCTGTGATGTTCTGTAACGTTGCCTCTTACCTGACTGCTGAATGGAGGAGAAATGTTCTGGACTGTCTGAACAAACAGAAGACGGGGAAAAGAAAAGGCACTGCTGAGATGGTGACGACCAGGACCACCAACTCACTCTTCAGAATCCTGAGTGACGTCACGATGGCTCGCACAAAACGTTTTCATGTTTTTTAAAATCGCTTCACTGCTTTAAAACGAGTCACTTATCTCTCTTCGTCTCTTTCTTCACGCCGTTTGTGCCTCCAGAAGCCGTGAAGATTCGTATCAGGCACCAGAACAAAGAAAACAATCGCTCAGAAGGCGTCCTTCGTTTCAAAAAGATTCAATTTGAAGAACAATATTCGAAACAAGTGATATTCTCTCTCTGCTGAACACACTTAACACCGTATTAAAAGTGATTCATCTCCATTTAAAGTGATTAAACTCCATTACAGTGATTAACGATGGGGGGAGTCTTGCAGCAGGACTTTACATAAAGCTACCACACTGTTAAAGTTAAGGGAAAATTTAAATGTTTGCTATAAAAGCTTGACGTGTTCCGGCTGTTTGCAGGTGTTCTTGTAATTTGTCTTTTCTATAAGTCAGCTTGATGTAAAATGTAAAACGCTGCAGCTGATGCTGATGAATAATCCGCTCAGTTGATGTAATTTAGATTATAGGGTTCATTTTAGGAGCAACTAGAAGCCTTTAAGATCTGGAGGTTGTTCCCCAAACATCTGCTGGGCAGGAAGAAACAAAAGAAAAACAAAAATCTAATATTTTTACAGGACTAACTAGTGAAAAGTTTCTCCTCAGTGAACAAATACTTAAATATTCTGCCATTTACTTTCTTCTAAATTTTCTTTAAATTAAGTCAAAACTAAACAATTAAACAAAAAGTTGATTTTGTCACTTTAAAGAATCAGAACCAGCAGCAGAAAGCAAAGACGCCTCCAGAAGCTCTGACCCGAGCAGTTTCTGGCTGACGAGGTGTGAGGTAAATTGTGGTTGGATCAGAACGACCCGGGCCTGCTGCTCCCACCTCATCTTAAGCCGTTAGTAAAGGGTGTCGTCACAACCCGATTGACCAAGAGAGGAACCAAGCTGCTCTCAATCATTGGCCAGGAGTCAGTGTCCACACCTGCACAACAGGTTATCAGAATCTGCTCCAATCGACAAAGAAGGATTTCAACCATGAGATAAAAAATAACATAAAACAATGAAATTTAACAGGTATTTTGTACTTTGGCTGCACCACAAACTTTGACCTTCATGCTGACACATGCAGAAGGAGGTTCAGGTGTGTTAATGTTCTGAGTTGTTCAAGCAGCAACTGGACTCGTTTAAATCCTGCAGCCACAGATCTGAATGGATCCAGAAGAATGACAGTGAAATTTGGCATTGAAGATAAAAACCTGAACTTACAAAAGGAAAAAAACTGGCCTTGAAACATTTGTATTTGAATAAGTTGTGCCAGCACTGAAACTTAGAAAACGAAAACAGATGATGGACAGATGAATTAAATTATTTTTAATTGAAGATGTTCAGTGTTTTTTTCAGGATCAACTTTCTGTCACAGTGTTTGTGTTGGGAGCAGACGAGGAGTTTGAGGGGAGGGGCCAGGAGAGCTTGATTTGCATATCTGCATACTAATGAGGAGCATCACTCATGCTCTGACCTGAACATATAGCCAGTAAAGTATGTGAAGTCAGCTGTGCTAACGTTAGCTAACGTCAACTACAAAAGCTGCTATCAGCGTTTTTATAGATCCCACTACTGTGGCTCTGAACACTGAGTGTCTCGTCAAACAAAGATCATGTGACATTTTTGGTGATCGTAACTGCTTCATGTCTCAACCAAAAGTGAATGTTGATTTGTTAATTTAATCCAGACAACGTAATCTTATCTGAGTGTTTTTATTGTCTAAGCTCAACAAAACTATCTAATAGCCATAAAACAAAACTTCTGCTTTGATGATGAACACGAACATATAATCCACTCACCCAACTTCTTGGCTGAATAAATGGGGAATTGAGCATATTTGTACTTCATCACCTGAGGATGCAAACAGTTTTTCAGCAGATCACTTTGCTTACAAGGCAGAATATCACTGTCCAAGCACATAAACACTGTCGAATACAAAACATCTACATGTATTCAAAACCAAAACCATAAAATACCAAGTTTTTAGAGTCCTGTTGACAGAAAGCAACACTGAGCCTGCTAATCAGTGAAGTGCGACGTAGTAGTTTCCCAAAACTCCTGGTTAAAAAACATTTGAACATACATTTAAATTTTAGGGCATTTAACAGACACTTTTGTGTAAAGCGACCTACAGTAATTCATACACTGATGGTGCCATCAGGAGCAGTTTGGGGTTCAGTATCTTGCCCAAGGACACATTAACATGCAGACCAGGGGAATCAAACCAGTGACCTTCTGATAACAAGGCGCTGGTGCTGCCTCTGATCCACAGCCGCCCAACGTAAAACATAAATCTGTTGTGTGTGTGGATGAGAGGCCAAAACGTCTCGGGAAATGTTTGTTTTGCTAAATGTCCCTGTTAGTGTGCAGTGGCCTTTGGTTGTGAACAGCACACCTGTGCACTAATCCTGTTGTGTAATCAGCACCGTGATGTGCCGCACCTGTCAGGTGGATGGACCTTGAAAACAGGAGACGCACTTATCAACATGGATTTACCAAATCTCTGCTCAGAATGTGAAAATAATAAATCTCTCATGCGCACAGAAAAGGTCTCACATCTTTTACTTCCACTTCAAATTGCAGCAGAAACAGAACAGAAGGGTTTTGCATATATTTTTGTTGAGTTTATACGTAACAACACTCACTATCCCTGCTGGAAAAAGCAGCATAGACCAGCACCGAAACACAACCAGCATATGTTGTGTTTCGGTGCTGGTCTGTGTTTGTTTTTTCCAGCAGGGATGACATCACATAGAGACTCAGCTGAAGCGATCACCGGCTCCGCGTCATTAAAGGCTTCCTGAAGTGAAACATGTTCTCTTCTACACAAAGACAAGAGAAGTTCAGCTGCAGTTTTCTTCCTCGCAGTCTGCTCGGTGACAATCATCAGATTGTGTTTGAGTCTGAGTGCAGACGCAGAGAGACAGCTGCAGTGTTTGAATGTCACATCCTCTCAGCCCCGCTCGTTCACTGCTGCCATCCAACGACGGCAATAATGGTTTTAAAACGATTTTAATCGTCCGGGGTGGAGAGACGCTGGATTATGTCGAAGGCAATTATTATGAAAACCAAAGGTGTCAGGGTGGAGACCAGCAGTTGGGTAAAAGCATAATATACTGATGATTAATGGGACATTTTCTCAAGCTTTTGTCTTGTAATCACATGTTTTAACTGTATTCAGTCCTTTGTGTGCAGCGTTCTGTAGAGAAATGATTCCAGCTCTTTAAGAATAAAACTTGCAGGTTTCGATCGCTTAGAGGAAAATGAAAACTCAGTCATTATCCACTCACCTCCGAGTTTTGTTCAGCAAAACAGTGCTGCAGGATTCTCGTGTTAGCAACATAAACACTTTCCTGGTGCTATTAACTCCCAGTCTGGACTGCTAACTGCATGGCTAACTGAGCTAACTAGCTAAAAGAAGCTGCAGTTTTTTGTATGAGTTCTACTGGTGGCAAAATCTTACATATTGCCCCTTTTAATGACACTCATTTGAGATTACAGAGGCTGAGTTCAGACTGCGTTTTGTCCTCAGACTTCAGAGGAGGAACAGATCTGCCCTCATATTTATAAAGTACATCACATAAGCTGCAGGAAGATATCATCATGTCGTTCATTATGAAGATTATGGCTGTGGCATTGAGCTGATGATTCACTGATGATCAAACGTTACGTGTCAACACCTTCAGAGGGATATTTGTCAGCCCTCCGGAACCTGAGAGACGGGTTGCGCAACTGAAAATGAGCAGCTGAGCTTAAAGACGTGTGTTTCAACACGGAGACAAACACCTTGATGATGATTCAGCCTCCGAGGTTACATAAAGAGAGCGAGCGAGGCCACAACAGCACATGTGCTCTTGAGTAATAAAAGATCTGCGCAGAGACAAAGAGACGAGTTCCTCAGTGCGTCTTACAATGAGACGTCTGCATGTGCTTGTTTTGTTTTATTGAGATCTCTTGAAGTACTTCATTATGAAAAAGGCATCAGCAAATTGTTCAGATTCTCAAAAATGTCTATAAATCAGGCTTGTTTTTAACAAGATGCAAATTTCATTTATTCATTTTAAATGGACTTCGATGTTTGTGAACTTTACAAGGAATAATTAGTCCTGCAGTTGATGGATTTGGAATAATTAGAAAAAGTAATTCCTACTCTGCTAAAGACGTTTAAACACATTTGAAGCCTCAACAAACTGGTGTCAAATCATCAGTTTTTAAAAAAAATATAAGAAAAGGAATCACGTTGGCCTTGTTTTAGGGGGTGACCAGGGGAGAAGTTGGCTTTTTTTAAGGGAGTGATCAGGGGAGACGTGTCCTTGTTTAAGGGGGTGACCAGGGGAGAAGTTGGCCCTGCATGAACTTTATGTTTTACACCTGAGAATGGTTTGACTTGTTTGGCTTCATGCGACTCTGAGGAGCTTTCATAGGAATGAACTGAGCCACGCATCCAACGCTTTATCCAGATCTGATTAAACATCCATGGCATTAACAGCTAGCTTAACATAGGCAACCATTATGTAATTACTGTAACATATTAATGTGACATGTCACCGCCCACCAGATGAATACAAACTGCCTCACAGTCCTTTGATTTGCTGTATCTGTATTCTTCTGTAACACATTGTACTTGTTGATCAGAGTTTGTCCTGACAGCAGTAGGAGTGCTCTGAAACAAAAGGCTGACAGAATATTCACCTCCTCAGCCGAGCAGCGACCTCACAGCGAGCGTGACATGAATAACAAATTCATGGAGTGTTAAATTGTTCTCTGAATGTTTCTCTTCACGTCTCTGGCTGTAAAAGACAGAGGTGTGAAGTCTTGTTGCTGACATGTGGCATTCATTTATTCATGAAAAGGTCACCACATTAATGCAAACATTGTGATTTTCCTTGGCAACAAGGTGACAGTTTTCGACACGCGGCGTGACTCCCTCTGCTGCCACTGGATCACATTTTTTCCGCCTAAACACCAAACAGAAAAACAACAATAGCAGCCGCACACCGCTGAGGTTTTCTCCTCCTCAGACCTGACTCAACCGTTTCACATGCCGTGTGTTGCCTGGCAACCAGCTCAGCCTTGTTTACATGTAGTAAAGCGAGAACATCAGCCCCCCCTCCACACACACACACACACACACACACACACACACACATACCTCCCACCGCCGCCGTGCCACAGCTGCAAGCTGACGACCATGACGTCCTGCTGACCCCGCCCACTCTTACATCACAGCTGGAGGTAGAGTGCGTCATCACACGTCTTCCCACCGGCACGACTGTCGCCAACATGCAGTTCCACTGAGAAGTTTCCTTTAACTTTAATTCTCCCACAAATCATTATTTCGTAAGAGTGAAAACTGTTTCCTCATTAAATTAAACTGAAGATGACTGAATGCAAATATTAGTTGTAGGCTTCCAAAACCTGTTCAGACTTTTATCCTCCACACTCTTAAATCCAAGGGCCTGTCGAACTGTCTCTGTTTTGTCTCTGAGAGTTTTTGTGTCTCAAAGTTTCACATTCTTGATCCGACTGTAGTGAAGTCAGTGGAGCTGCTGCTCTTTGCTCTGCAGGCTTCACATGAAACCTTGGAAACAAGATAAATTACAACTTACTGCTGTTTCTGTGTTCCTTCTCTCAGCTGTAATTGTGTGATATTCAACCACTGTAAACGTTGTCTTGGCCTTTATTTTGAGACAACAACAAACTCTCACCCAGTGATTTCATAATGATCATAATGAACTTTCATATAATGTTATTTTTTTTAGGAATTGATTATGCAAGTTGTAAGGGTCTCAAATTCAACAAAAAAGGACGAAACATGTTTAGAAGTTTTCCAAAGTCTTTTATTAACATACATCAGCACTTCAATGTAACGCAAAAGATCGTATTGTTTATTTAAGTGAAGCATACGTAAGAGGCAGATGGGGAGATGTTGGTCTTGTTGTAGGGGGTGACGGGAGGAAGTTGGCCTTCTTTAAATGGGTTATGAAGGGAGAAATTGGCTTTGTTTTAGAGGGTGAACGGTGGTGAAGTTGGCCTTATTTTTAGGGATTGACTAGGGAATAAGTTGGATGATTTGGGAGAAGTTGCTCTTGCTTTTTGAGGTGACCGCTGGAAATGTTGCTGTTGTTTTGAAGGTGTGATCATCTCTTCTGGCTTTAACACGTTGACAGAATGGAAGGAAGTTTTCTTTGTTTAAAGGAGATGACTGAGAAATTGGCTTTGTTTTAGGGGGTGACCAGGAGAGAAGATGATGTTGTTTTTCTCGTCCTTCTTGTTTTAGGGGATGATTTGGGAGAAGTTGCTCTTGCTTTCTGGGGTGAATGTTGTAGTTATTGCTGCTGTTTTGAAGGCGTGAGAATCTCTGCTTGTTTAAGACAGTGACAGGAAAGAAGAAAGTTTGCTTTGTTTTAGGGGCGACCACGGGGGAATTCGTTCTTGTTTAAGGGGTGATGAGGGAGGAGTTGACCTGGTTTTAGGTGGGCATTGGAAAGTGCGCTTTCGTTTTAAGGGGGAAATGTTCTGTCTTGTTTTTAGAGAGTGACAAGGAGATAAGTTGTACTTGTTAAAGCTGTAAGAGCAGAGTTGTCGATTTCCTCCTTGTGGAGCAGCAGTTAGAAATGATTGGATGCTATCAGATCAGTTTAAGAGGCTATGAGTCGCTCTTAAAGATGCAGAATTAGACGATTCTCAGGTGATCAGACACATTAAAGCAGCAGTTTCTGGATGTTATCATTCCCTGAATGTAGAAACCGCATCTGTTTTACTGCATTCGTATTTATTCCTGTCAGACTCGACAGCAGCTCGTGTCTCTGAAGACGTACTGAGTGAAATGAGATGGAAGAATAAAGCCCTGCAGCCTCAACTCAGAGTCACAGTCACAGAGATTAATCAGAGCTCATTTCTCCTGATTAATGAGTGATTACAGGAGGCTGCTCACCAAGTGGCCACACCAATTGATTGGACAACCTCTGGAGCTTTCCCATCTGTCTGCCTAATTACAGTAAACCCATCCACCTTCGCTCTCCAACTCCACGTCCCTGCAAACCAGCAGCTCGCAGGAAGGACTTTTCCCTCTCAAAAGTCTGAAGAAACTCAGAATGAGGTTGACTCGGGTCTTGACGTCCATCCGGCATTTACTGTGAAATCTTGCCAAAATATGCTTCTTGTTTCCTGCTGCAAAGGCTCATTCGGTCCCACACCATTTAAAAATGATGTAAAAATGTTCACTACATCTTTCTTTTAGGGTCTTACTGACATCTGGGGAACCATCTTACAGCTATACTGGGCTGTAGAACTCCTCTGATTCTGACTTGACTTGTAAATTGGAAACTTGTCTTCCTCTGACAGATATCACAGTTTATTTTTGATACACTTACCACAGTTTCACCAAAACATTAAATATCCTCTGGAAATAATCAGCAGGTTCTCCAGCCCCCAATGACTATCTTAGGATTTTAGGTTTGCATGTGTCACTTTCTCAGTTTTCTCATGATAACATGATGAACTCGGGACAATTTAGCATGTAATCATGACAGAATGTGTCACGAAAACAGGAAATGTCTTGTGTTTTTGTAAAAAGGGATGGATTTATTTTTTGTGACAGGAAAACACTCAAGGAACTCAGTCCGGAGTCGACTGGAGCACGGAGGATTCAGACGACTAACTACTGGTAGAAAACTAACGTTTTGACACTTTGTGCGTCTTCGTCAGAGTCAAACAATGCAGAGACCAAATAAAACTTTGGATAATTGGAATCTGAATCCATGTGCTTCTTTGGAGATTTCAAGGGAGCGCATTTGCAGACGTAACATCTGAAATCATCCAATTTAACAAACTTTAAACCCCCAAAAATCCTGTAAAAAGGAGAATAATGTGATCTGAACTGCGGCAGGTGTAAAAACGTGCTCGTTAAACCTGAATAATATGGTAGTTTAATTAAAGCTGAGCGGCGGCATCAGGCGGCCTCTGAACCTGTCAATCATGTCGTAATAATGAATAACAAATTAAAATTAATTAAATCCTGTAGACCTCAAGGTCGTCGTCATGACACCTTGGAGGGAAACACAGACGAGCAGCAGAGGGAGAGTTATAGACTCAGCGACTGTTACCTGCCTGACAGGTGAAGTCTGAGGGAATGACGTCATGAGAAGTTTTGTGTCACAGATGATCACTGATGACACAAACTGTCAGGTATTGATGAAGACCAGAGAGAAACACCTGAGGATGCAGGACAGGAAGCGAACATCCTCTCACTGAAGGATGCAAACTAGCTGAGGAGGAAGTACAGCGAGGCCATCTAGTGGTGGAGCTGTGAACTACGGGACAAACTCAATTCAAATGATATTTTGCTAAAATGAATCTGAGAAGCTCTGCAGGTCAGCGAGGTTTGTTTTACAGCTCTGATCTGAACGGATTCATGTTGGCTGTGCAGTGAAATGTTTGTTTTCCACTCAGATTTCTTCTGTTTATCATCATAACTTCACCAAGAATATGTGCAGCTTTTCATTTTCCCTTGAACATGAATTGCTCCTCCTGCTGGACTTCAGTTTAGACTTTACTGCAGTGAAAATGGAGGAAAAGGAAGAAAAGAATACAAACTCCTTTTTCTTTTTAACCAAAGTATTCATTACAGTCTAATAATGTCTTCTACTGTTTGTCTCGTGGTGACTTTGTGATGTTTGCTCCACATGATTCACGGCATATTTGCCTTTAATTATCTTTAGAAATTAATTTTAATTTAATTCTACTTTATTTATAATCCATCAATATTT
This sequence comes from Diplodus sargus, assembly GCA_903131615.1. NCBI lineage: Eukaryota > Metazoa > Chordata > Actinopteri > Spariformes > Sparidae > Diplodus > Diplodus sargus. The sequence goes on along the minus strand of CAEMYA010000585.1, from coordinate 206,236 downwards.
GCCACAAACTGCATCATTGCAAAACACACAGACACGTTTCAGTGTTCAGACTCGTTCTGCTGCACAAACTCAGGAACTCAAACTTTTCTGTACTTTCCCCGCAGCTACTTTTCCTTTTTTTTTTATTCTCACCTCGTCTCTCCACATTTCTGTATTTCTTGCAGTTTTAATTGGTGGAATCGTGCTGCGGGGAAGATTTTCTCTGCAGCAGCGCTGGAGGAAAACCTGATGAAGACTGCAGGGAAATAAGACGCAGTCTTCATCAATAAAACATGAGATGAATACTAATAGATTTGTGGTGTTGGCACAGCAAATGTAGTTATTTGTATTCCACATTTAGTCCAGATTCACCTTTCACACCGACCGCTTCTTTTTAAATCAGCAGATCAATTCTCACCGAGCGACAAAGCTCTGAGTGATGAGAAATGGCAGAAATAAAACCGAGAGTTGAGTTTTTATTCACTAATTGAGCCTCATTTTTGAATTTTTTTACAGAATAGAATATAATTCAGTGTGCGCTGATGTGAGCAGGATGCAGATGTACAAATCAAATTGGGTGGAATAATCTGCAGACGCCTGTGAGAGGCTGACCTCACGCTGTCAGGTGAACACACACACACACACACACACACACACACACACACACACACACACACACACACACACACAGGTGTTTGTTATTGCCTAAGAGTTTTTTTATTTTCTACAGGAATTTACAGCAAAAGAAAAAGAGACTAACAATGTTGTTGCTAATATTCAAAAAGGTCCTGAAAATCATTTCTAGCACACTTTTTGACAGGTATTAAAAACACACGCGCGCACACACACACACACACACACACCTCCCGTCTCAGCCCGCCCCGCCTCTCGCTCCAGTTTTCAAGGGCAATTAAACGTCACATCAATAAAAACTAAAAAAAACTAAATACATACGGTGCTTTTTTTTGTTTTTTTGCATTGGCACAGAGCAGAAGCAGTCGGGCGGCAGACGAGGGTCACACAGTCACACTGGGTTTGTTCTGAGCTGCGTGGAGAACCAGGACGGTTTTCAAATGTTTGCAGATGTTCGTAACTCTTCAGCATCTTCTCTATCAAACATCCTCTCTGCAGGACGGCTGATTTACATGTGATGTAAGTCTGGTTATCTTTGTAAACAATGAGTACCAGCAACCAAACTCCTTCAGACTATGACACAATAATCAAAAGTCGGGGTAAAAGAAGCTGAGATGAGCAAACTTTCAGTCTCTAGCTGATTTCCACTAAACTTGGATGGAGGACGGGTCTCGGGCCAGAACAGAACCTGTTAACTTCGGGTGCAGATCCGATAAAGAAGCGACGGCTTCAGGAATGTTTTCTCGCTTTCTTTAACTTCAGATCAGACGTTTATCAGCATTTTTGACAATTTGGGAATAATGCATCACTAAACATAATAAAATGTCTTTTCTGTCAGTGTAACTTTTATTCATCTACATATTTAATGTAACATAGGAGCTGCTCTGTATTTCCTTCCTCACAAGTTTCTATAGTTTTCTGACTGTGTGAATCTCAACATCTATAATTAAAACTGACACCGTCAAATCAGCAGTGATGTGATAGACCGTGAACATCTGGTTTCTCCTCGCAGATTAAAACAAAGACCAGAAAATAACATTTACGAGCATCGCGTGGCCCCCGTTTGCTTCCTCCTGTCATCCAGCGACGGACAGAGATAAACACTTAAATTATTATTCTTTTAAACCTCCCCGACTCTGAACAGGAAGTTTAAGTCTTTGGAGAAATTCAGAAGAATAAGAATCATACAAAGGATTCACTGTTTTTTTTTTTCTACTGTGCACAAGCTGAAGGAGGCAAACTCTCCTAAAAAACTGTAACACTTGGAAAAATATCTCCAGTATATTCATCTAGAATTTTTCTTGCTTGTGTAAATATATAATTGGGGTTTTTGAACGATGAGTTTCATGGAAGCAGAGGGGAGGGCTGATTGAGAAGCTGCAGCTCATCCACAACGAGGCAGAAGAAGAAGAAGAAGAAGGCGAAGAAGAAGAAGAAATAAAAGTGCACTGAAAAAAAAGCAAAACAGATTTACTGTACAAGCCATTTAATCTTGAATTCAGTCTGAAAATAATACAAAAGGAGTGAAAAAGGGTCAAAAAGGAGCTGTTTGCAGTCTGACTCCATTCAGGAGAATTTCTTATTGGTTTTCCATCAGTGAAAGAATCTCAGATACACCAGAATAAATACAATAATCCACCTGTTTTTTTCTTTTTTTGTTCCAGTAACTTGAGGGCTAAATACAAGATTAACTGACTTGCAGAGAAGAATATTTTGGGGATATTTTGGGAGGAAGGCAGAAGGAAGGAGGGAGGTGAAAAAGAGGTAAGAAAAGAGTGAAGATATACATGGCAGCTGTATTAGTTTATAGGGTGTTATTAAAGCACTACAGACTAGATGTGTCGGCTGCCGGCCACACGCGGGCTTCATCGTCTCTAATATGCAGCAGCGCGCTACGTTAATGTGTAATAAATCATTTACACAAACAAAGTGTCCCGCTCTCAGCTATTACATCTGCATAGCAAAAAAAAAAAAAGAAGAAGAAGAAAAACAAATAAATAAAATAACAAACACACAGAAAAAAAAA
>CAEMYA010000585.1:143412-203444 GCA_903131615.1 Diplodus sargus | reverse complement strand
TTTTTAGAAAAAAAAAAAAAATCGGTTTTCTTCTCGAAGCGCACTTCCTGCTTCCTCTTGGTCCGGTTGGTGGTGGAGGAGTTTTCTGATTGGCCGGTTTTAGTCGTCGTCGTCGTCGACAACGGGGTCCGTGTCCCAGCACGTGATGTCAATCTCTGAACGCACAAACGCACAGAAGTTAACTTGTTTCATCCAAGAAATGACTGATTTATGGAATAATAACACATTATACAGACGGCTGTTTCTGTTAATGTGTCTACCCTCGTTGATATGTTAGGGGTGGACACAATAATAGAAACATCTGTCAGTAAAACACAATATAACTCGACAGCACAACAAACTACAGCTGACAAATACTGCTAATATTTCCCAGATATGTATATATATTTACATTATTTGTGTTAATTAAATGGTGTTATGAGAATTATTTTCACCTTGTTATTACATATTACACTGATATGAAGAGTTGATACAGGCTTTTATTTGAAATTAGTCATCTTAATATGTATTAAAATATATGAAATGCAGTGTTTTATTAAATATATCAAATTGTATATTCCATTTACAGTATATTGACAAGAACGACAATTATCTTACTATATAAAATTTATTATCTAAACCAAAAATGTATTAACTCATAATTAACGCAACAGGCAATTTAGTTAGTTTATTAGTTTATTTTTAGTTTGTTCACTTTTACCTCGATACTGAGAACGTTTCCTCATTTAAACTGATGTTGAGCTGCAGAACAAGAGAGTTCACGACAAACACAATAATGTTTTATAGCTAAAGGATTAAAGACAAAGTGGGATGTAAAACAATTATTATTTTTTACTTACAATACAAGAATAAACATAGTTAGAACCATTTATGATCAGAGATGAAGATCAGAACCTGACGTTTGTCTGCTGTGAGAACTTTAAAGGTAGAAAGACTAAAAATATGCAATCAGCTGTGATCAGACTGATTATCAGTCCCTGTGTGTTTCCCTCTTTCAGTTGTTCGTTAGTCTCCGATCTGTTTACTTCCTGTGTCTGTATTTTATTTTCCTATTCTTTAGTTCTTTGACTTTGTTTGTGTCTCTTGTTGGCTGCCAGTTGTAGTTTCAGATTTAGCTGCAGCTCCGTCTTTTGTTTCTTCTTCTACTGTCCATCATGAGTTTTGTTTTTGGGTAATTTCTGCAAAAACATCATAGCAACAGTTGCCACAGGTTTATAGGAAAAAAGGCTTGTATTTTTTAAACCGAGGCGAAAGCAGGTAATCAAACAATGGCTTAGACTTTAATAGTCAATTCAATTAAAAACACTTCACTTGTCCCGGGGGGCAACTGAAGGAGGACAGAAGTGGTCACCAGTCACTAATAAGAGGCTGTAAACCACAGAGGGATACTTCTTGATTTTCACAATAAGAACCTATCAAGAAACTTTTAATTTGAAACGTTTGAGCAGGAAGTGTTCTGCACGACTGAAGCCAATTAATAATCTAAAAATAATCCAAATTAAGCAAAATGGAAATAATATGTAAATGTTGACAAGTGAGAGTAACAGGGTGATAAGTTAAAGGTTATTTTCAGATAGGCATCTCACCTGGTGGCTTGTTATAAAAGACTGGTGCAGGTTTAGCTGAGGACTCCTCTGATTGGCCAAATTCGTCCTCCTGTGATTGGCTGAAGTAGCCCTCGCTCGCCTGTAAGAGCCAACAGAGAAAACAACTTTTAACCCAACAGAACGAGAGACGGCGTCCTTATGAATCAGCGGCTGCATTGACCCGTCCGACCTGAGTCCCTTCTTTCAGCAGCGTCTCCCCGTTGGTCATCAGCAGCTGTCCGTCATCCAGCTCTGGCCCCTCCATGGACGCGTGCTGCAGTGCATGCTGGTAGCTGAGGGTCATCTGGTCGGAGGCCGTCACGTCCACCAGACTGGAGGGGTCTTCCTCGGCGGCCGAGCCGAAGGTCCCGTCCACCATGTCATCGAAGCTGACGAGGGGCTGAGGCTTCCCGCTAGCGGTGGCGGAGCTGGGCGGGATGCTGTCGCCCATCAGGTCCACCAGATTGGAGGTCTGGGAGGTGTTGGGTGGAGGCCCGGAGCTGCTGTCCCACAGGTTGACCAGGCTGTCCGTCCCGGCTTCCCACGCGTTGAAGCCGGCGGAGTCGCGGGCCTGCGGGGCGACGCTCTGCACCGGCTTGGAAGGTGTCGACTCCTGGACGGGCGGTTTCTGCTCCGGCTTCGACATCGAATCTGATGAAGGAAATGAACACAACACCACTTCATTAATACTTCCAATGTTCAGTGTTCGAGTGTTTTTATTCGGTTTTTTTGGGGACCAGCTCTGTCACGGTCACAGGCCGTCTTTTTTAAATTTCTTACCCCACTCGTCTCTGCAGTCCTCGTCCTCCCTGCTGAAGTCCTCTTTGATGGGCGTGGTGACTATTTTAGGAATGGGGGACACGGCGGCCATGTTGCGATCTAGGCTCGCTTCGTCGTCATCGTCCCCTACAGGCACAGAACGGACACAACAACATCGAAAAGGGTACAGAGCAAAAGTCCAAATCCTCCTGGAACACGACAGTTTCACCCGTACACCAGAAGTGTTGAGCTAATACAGAATACTGACGCTTCAAACTAGTTTTTATTTTATTTTAGTTTGAATCGATGATTTATAGGAAGCTTCAGGACTGTGGAGTCATACTTTTTGACCTTCACAGTCAAATCCTGTGTTACTTCAACACAACAACATATTCACATGAAAGTAATCACAACATCAGCAAACAGAAGCAGTGAGCCTGTTTCAGACCTCTGAACCTCCGCTGACATCTCAAATACCAAAAGTTGATGACGTAACTAAGCAGGTCAGACGAGCTCCTTAATCACATTCAGAGTTTTATTTTGAAAAGTAGAAGATGTGCTCTGTTACGTCTGCAGACCAATCGCGAGTCTAAAATACGATCTGAGATGAGATCTGAGGTTCAGATTGTGTCTATTTGAACTCTACAGATTTGATTTTAGCCATGCTAGCAGCTTCGCAATGTGAACATGAAGTTTGCATTCATAAGTAAAATGTCTTGACAGCTATTGGACTGATTGTCAATGACATTCATGGTCCCCAGAGGATGAATCATAATGACTCTGCTGATCCTCTGACGCTTTTTCTAGAGGTTCAGATTTTGGGAGTTAGAAAAAAAATGTCAACTATTGGAGAGATTGTCATGAAATTTGGTTTAGACCTTCATGGTCCCCAGAGGATGAATCGTGACGACTTCTGACTTGATGAGGCTCACGTGAGTAAGTGTTTTGAGTAAAACGTCTTGACAACTATTGGACAGATTGAAAACAGCAATGGCGGCTCCTGAAGAGGTTAGCGTAGCTGCTGTAGCATAGTTACAGCAGAACTGGAGAGCTTATTCCAAGAACAGCAGTGAATTCTTGATGTTTTTGTTCTTTTGTTGCCACCTGTGTCCCATTTGTTTTTAGCACAAAGCTGCTAGCATGGCTCCAAACTCTTGGCTTTGTTGCTTTGTCTTATCAGGTTTGACTGACATGTGTTTGAATATCATGAGACAGAGTCTGGAAGTGAGCGACTCGTCAAACGTGTCTCTGAATTGGAGTGGAAGACATGGAAGTAGTAACGAGGAGACCTGAAGTTAGTCAACACGGATAAAGTTGTCACCCAAAACAAGACGCGTACAGATATAATCCAGCACGTCACGAAGCACTCGTCAGACATTCATTAATGTGCCATCAATGTATGCTGACACATTGCGGGTGAGTCACAGTCACGATGTCGACAGCACATCCAGTAACACAGCTCGTTAGGACAAACATCCACACAGCGTCAGAGAAGCACTTCCACGACACTTTTGTTCTCAGATGTCAGATGATTTCATGCTCGCTGAAGTCAGACGTCCTGTTCGGAGGCCAGAACAAGATTTCCCAAGAGGACACGAACACAATGAGGCACAGATGAGGAACAACAGAGTCACTTTGACTGGAAATGACTTGAAAGGTGCGACCCTGTTAGAATGACAGATCGCATCCAGCACAGCGGAGTCGTGCATGGGTGGGTTTCCTCCAGTTCACCTGGTGGTCAAAAAACCTCTAAAAATGTACAACAACCTTTTAAAACTGGAGTAAGAATTTGATTTATAGAGATCTTTTCATTGTTCTTGTAGATGAACTGGTTATTTCTCCACCCATCATAATATCTGCCATTACTGCACCGACACACATGCAACAACACAGTCTGCAGATCATTAAGATGATCTGCATGATTTTGCATAGTAACTGCATAATTGCGGACCATTTTCCAAAGCATTTTAATACGTATTTAAAGTCACGAGTCACCCCAAACACACCTTTACTGGTGTCGAGGCTTGCGTGTACGTGGCTCTGTTTTTTGTCCAGGTTTGGAGATATTTAAGTCTGAGATTTTCGGGAATGGATGGCGATTAATCAATCGATCAATCAATCCAAAAGGAAAGAGGGGTGGAAATTCCTGTCAAGCTAGCATTGTTAAAAATACTGGACTCATTTTTGCATGATGCTGTGTCGCGGCGTCATGACGTTCACGTTGCTGATGTCCAGATATTCATGAACAACAATGGAAGAAAGGATGATAATCACTAATCCTGGACGTTTGTGGACACACAGAGCTGTACGATAACACATCGACCTGAGCTGAGACGGGATAAATAAGGAGCTGCTGTGGAGGGAAGTTAGCAAGAAAGTCAGAATACCTGGTAAGTTTTGGAAATACGTCTCAGCACAGCATAGCTCCGATCAATCCGAACTCCATTCAGGGAACAGGCACTTTAAGAGTCGTTTGCCTGTCTTCTGGCCGACAGACCTGATGAAGCACGCAATCAGGTTTTTTAAAGGCGGTATTATGACGTTGTTGTTTCGGCTTCCTTCTGATCCATTTATCGCAGTCAGATCACAGAGAAAACTCTTTGTTTTGGGTTCATACCGAAGTGATTTGCGGTTATCGTGCGAGTAGACACGATGCGTCGCGATTTCTTTGCGTTTGGTCTGAGCGAGGCACACACTGACTTTGAGACGTGTTTCCGGTAAATCTGTGAGGTTCTGGGGTTCTGTCCAAATCATGAAGTGCATGAGGGCTCTTTCACGGACATTTCAGCATCCCAACATCTCACATATTCTCCTAGAACTGATATTTTGTGAACCTGCTTGGTGTTTTGTTAACGTTGATTTAGTTCTGTGCATTTAAGGAATTTAGAACATCAAATATTTCTGGAAACAGAAACAAAACTTCTTTGTTTCTTGACTGTTTGTCAGCTAACTTTGATTTTTGGACAATAGGATTTGCAAGGAAGTTGCGGAAGTTTATTAAAAGAAGGTAAGTCATGTAAAAACGCAACATTGCGTGCTCTGGAAGTTGGTCTGCAGTGATGTCAGATGAGCTACAACAAACAAAATCACAGTTACGGTCTTTAAACAGACACTAGATCGACCCCACAGAGGTCAAAGGGCAAAGGTCCACATTCAGTCGACAGACATCGGTGACGACTGACGGGCGGCTCGACGACGTCACACACACATTCGTACGCGAACACTCACAGGTTGTTCAGTTGGTCAGGATTAAAAGCAGCAGCAGGAGCAGTGTGTGTTTGAGTGTTTGCAAAGAGGTGATGCAGTCCAGCATCAGAGGAAGAGGAAGAGGAAGAGGAAGAGGAAGGAGGTGGAAGAAAAACCAGTGAGATTCTGTAGTAACAATAACAACCTCTTTATCCCTGAGAGGAAGCACAGTTAGCTTGTTGCTAATTCAAACCAGAAAACATCAGAAAAAACAAAAACATTCAGGAAAATAATTCGACATCAGCAGCTGACTGGACGACATCTAAAGGATGAAGACTGAGGGGACGACAGACTCGACATCTATCACACAAACCCACAAACAGCTTTATGGCTCGCGGCCATAAAGGAAAAGTTTAGGAAATGCTAAGTGTTAGCCTGTTAGCTATTAGCTAGTTAGCGAGGGAGTGCACAAGCTAAAAGGAAGGTGAGTTATGGAGAGGTTTGTAGAAACTACTCTAGCTAACAAAGGTTTAAAATGAGTTTGTTTTTAATGAACAGACACAGCTAGCATGCTAAAAATACACGGAAAGTCAGATTTTGATGCCTTTTCTGTCTCGATCTTTAAGGATTCTTCCTCTTTTTTAGAGTTTGGAAGCTAAAGTGGATAAATGCTACATATTTTTAGTCATTTTATATTTTTCTTACAGTCAACAAATCCCATGAAAAGACCAAACCGCCTGTAACAACGATCAAATATAGTCTTGTTTGTAAAATAGGCTCAATTTTGTTAATCTTCTGGCCACTGACATGTTTAGCAATCACTACTCAACCAGAAGTAAACGGTGTTATCGCAGTAGATTAATCCACATTTTGTGCTCTAGTGAGTATTTGTGGCAGCAGGACGATGTGTGTGTGTGTGTGTGTGTGTGTGATGATGATTGACGTGTTGTTACTAGTCTTTGACTACAGCGGAGCTCAACGGCACAAAGGAAGAAGATATATCATGCTAGGATACGAACAACACATGTTATTGGATCCTTTCACATGTTTGGTCTTTTTCGGGGACGTCGACAAGAAGAAAAACATAAAACATCAGCTTCTTTAAACTGTTCCGTAAAGAAGTCGTGGGGGTAGATGAGGGTTGTCGGGAGCGGAGGGCGGGCTGGGGTGGTTTCGTCATGGGGGGGTTGTGAGGTGATTTTGAGGGTTTGGTGCGCAAACGTGTGTTTGTGCTGCTCAGTGGAGTGAATGATGAAAATGAAGAGCAAAAAACTGAGAGGATGAAAATGCACGTGGGCTAAAAAACCCGAGGCAGAATCTACCGTCCCGTCATCAGGTGACTCTGCTGAAGGTTCAGCGGTTTTAAAATGGAGCGTTTTTTTTAATTTATGTCAACTTTTGATGATTGAAAAATAAATTAATTTATACTGGAAACAAAATATTTGAATCAGTCCGAATCTAGTCTCACCTCAAGCCTCACATCTGTTTCTGTTTCCTGGTTGAAACCTTACTCTGGTTTTGGGAAACAAAGGATCTCACTCTCATCCTAAACGTCTCTTTTCTTCAGAGGTTCATTTGTACAAATCGCTTCATCGAACTCTTTAAACTGTGAGTCCTTGTACGTTTTTGTTTTAGAGTAAACTAAGATAATGTCAGAATCGCGTACACAAGAAGAAGAATAACATGACATATGTTTTCTGAGAATGACTCTGTGATATTGGCGTTACTGTATATGTACTCGAGGACTATTTAACGTTTCACATTTTTTTTAATCCACATGCAGTTTCATCCTCTGCTACTCTAACTTCTCCATGTTTGTGGGGGGCGTTGGTGTCTGGGGAGGGAGGGGAGCTGCTGGTGTCCATCGGTCTTCTTCTTCTGCTGTTTATCAGTTATGTGCTGTACCTACCGGCTGCAGCGGCGGGCTGCCTCCGTGCGTGTGGCGGGGTGCGGAGGGGCGACTCACCCCGGAGCGGGGGAGTCGGACTGGGGCTGCTGGGACTGTGCTGCTGCCTCAAGAACGGGCTGTCCAAACGGCCTGGCGGTCGACGGGAGGGGGGAAGACACACAACCACGCACGAAGATTCAAACACACAAACATGTAACAGGAGAAGAGACGAGGCGACGCAGCAGGACAGAGAGGATGGACGAGAAGACAAGACAGACAGCAGAGGGAGGAGGACAGACACGAGAGAGTTCAGCCCCAGAGGGAGAAAACCAGAAGCAGAAAAGGATTGTGGGAAAGAGTCCCGTGGAAACCCCATGAAGAAGGAAGAGAGAAAAGATGGAGAAGTGGAGGAACGGGCGAATAAATAAATATGAGTGGAATAAGGAAGAAGGATGGTGAACACAAATGTGGAGTCGAATGAGTGAAAAATAAAGAGAGAGACAGAAAGAAAAGAGGTTAGTGTTGCTGTACACACCGGCTGACATGCAGTTAGCCAGAAATGAAAAGCTGACACAGTTTTTTATCCTCAGCTGCATATTTCTGTAACCTCACCAGTCTGAATAATGAATCCCAGAGACACAAAGAATCTCTGAGAATTAAATAAATGTAGAGTGAAGACGAGGCGCATCCTAAAAAATAGATTCTTATCTCACTCTAATTTAACTTTCTCAGTGATTGGAATCATGAAACCCATCGATCCCTCCCCGTCACTCAGACTGTCTAACGCTGCAGACGAACAACGTGCAACAACAAAAATTAAAATCAAAGCGACAGAAAAAGCTGCGCAGCAGTAATCCAGCGGAGAGAGAGGAGACGGAGATTGTCTGGTGGCTTTACGCTGCTGTCCCTCTCTCTCTCTTTCTCTTTTTTCCTCTTGGTTTTTTTATTTCTACTCACGACACAAAGCAAATCTGTGAAAATGAAACATGTGAGTTGTGGATCTAAGGAAGCAGCAGCAGAGGAGATGTTGATTAATGTGGTCAGATGTCCGGGAGGCTTCTTCTTCCAACGCTTTTCTAAATTAAATTGTTTTTTTTTTGGTATATTAGGAAAAAGCCTCGGACGTCAGAGCTTCTGATGAGAAGATGATTTGGTGTTAAAAAGAGTTTACCGGTCCTGTGGACGGAGACGGGCGAGGTGTCGCAGCTGATGGTCATGGCTCTCTCCTTCTGCTTGAAGAACTCTCGCGGGTTTCCTGACCGCTGAGCGATGATGGCCTTCGCCTCCTGGAAACACAAACACACGCGATTATTTACTCGTTTCTGTCTTTGAGTTTGTGTTTGTGTTCTTGCTCTTGTCAGTCGGACTGACCTCCACCTCAGTTTCCTTCTTGTCCAGGTTGAGGTCCTCGATGCTCGCCTCTGCTGCCTGCAGAGAAGAAGAAGAAGATTTAAACATAAAGCAGGTTAATAAAATCATGTAGATGCACTGAAACTGATCACAAGGAAGCAAACAATCACAGGATGCCACCAGCGAGGGGCGACAGAGACCGAGTTTGTTTCAGCTACAAACAAACAGGAGCAAAGATCAGCAACACAGACGCACTGCAGTGTTCGCAAAACTGCCATTTTGTGTCAAATAACCCTGCTGGAGGACATCAGGAGCAGAAACTACACTTTAATGCAAATAAAATGGTTAAAAACGAGAGCACAGGTTGAAAAAGTAAGTAAAACTAAATAAACCTGATAATTTTCAAGTTTAGGGCTTTAAAAACTGTAACAAACTATATATTACTGGCGGTTGCAGGCTTTAGGGCGGGCATATCGGCTCGAATAAGCTGTCAATCAAACGGCTGCCATCTTTTTTTCCTCATAAAGAATCTAGGTTTAATGCAGACGCCCTGGTGAAAGAAGCATTTAAATGTTTCTTATTATATCTCGAACAAATCATCAACTTCCTCTCGGTTTCCGTCACAGTTTAGCATTTTATTATTCTTCATTGTGCTGCAGCTTTTCATTGTCGCGCGTCTTCTGTGATATTCTGAGTTGTGTTGCACACTTTCACAGCCTTCAACAGTCCCATTGTGTTTTTACTGTTTGTGTTTGTGTGGCGCAAAAAGATCTGGACTGAAATAACAGTTTTTGTGCTTTCTTTGGCATCTTTCCTGTCAACAGACCGTGTTGAATGAGTCTTTTGATATCAGCAGCACCGTGATTCATCAAACAGACAAAGAGGTGTAATAGGTGTGTTACTGTGTATAACACAATGATCTCCTCTTTTGTTTTTTTCCCCCTCGTCCATCAGTAACAAACGATCGAGTCGTTAGAACTGATGTGTGTGAACTCAGCAGCAGGACGGAATTTAATATGTGCGGGAGATTAACTGGGAATATCAAAAGTGTGCGACGACGCAGCAGGCAGCTGATTGCAGGACGCTCCAATAGTTTTTATGCCTGCTTGTGAAAAGAAACCACGGCGTGTAATCGCTCTCCTCAGAAACAAAAACCTCCACCGCCACACAAAGAGACGTGCAGACGACGTCTTCATGGCTGTTTGTGAAGCGAAGTGACGGCAGAGTGAGTGTGTGTTTGCGCCGGTGTGGTCGGATCTCAGAATGTGTAAAGAAATCTCTGATTTCACTGGAAACAAAACAAACAACGGAAAGACAGAAACTTACGATGGTGCTCTGGTTCCGCAACCTTTCTCTGGCCTCCTCCTCCTCCAGCAGCTTCTTCCTGCTCGCACACACACAAACACACTTTAAATGATACTTTACCAGGATGAACGGGGCTGAAATCAGGTTTCACAACATTAGAAAAGGTCAAAACATTCTCTTCACCGCTCTAATAAGAGCGAGTGCATGTTTGTGGCAGTCAGAGCTTCGTTTTCCATCATGATTTTAAATATGTTTCTGGGTTCTCCTGCAGGAACGGTTCACCCAAAATAATAAAGAAATTCAATCCTTATCTCGTCAACCGCATGCTGACGGAAAATCGGATTAAGTTTCTTCAACATTTCTGGAGCTTTGCAGCAAATTAGCGTTGCAGCATTCTCCGAACCGACTGAAGTAGCTGGAGACTTGTTTTAAAACGTTCCACGCAGCTCGATCGCTGTAATCAAAGTCTCCTGAAGCTCTGAGATCCCAAAAAGATTTGACAAGATGATATTTACACCCTTTGCTTGCAGTTGAGCTCGTGCAACCTCTGCAGATGAAGTGCTCTCTTAGCTTTGCAGCTACAGTGAAGGTTTCAGCTTTAAAAAGGACGAAAATAACTTGTTTTGAATTCAATTTGGGATCTCAGAGCTCCCAGAAACTGTACGGAGCCATTTTAAGTCTCCAGCTTCTTCCTCATGCTGACGGCTGATTGGATTGAAGTTTTTTAGTTTGCAAAACATTTCTGAAGCTTCACAGCAAATCAGTGTTGCAGCATTCGACTGGACGACTGAAGTAGCTGGAGACTTGATTTAAAATGTTAAAAAAGGGAAAAAACTTAATAATGGCTTCAGTTTTTTTCTCCAGGTGAAAGTCGCTGGCTACTTCTACGAAACTTCACCTTTAAAGAGTCTCTTAACTTATGACGGTTCATAAGATGATTTTGCTGGAGTCCTCTGCAGAAACAGATGTTTTTAATCCATCAGTACGATGACGGTCGAGCATCTGGTTCCTCACCTGTGCTCCTCGATCTGCTGCTCCCTCTCGCGGTACCTCTTCTCTCGGTTCTCCTGCTCTATCCTCTCCAGCTCCATTCGCTCCTCCTCGTAGCGCTGCCGCTCCTCCGTCGCCTTCTTCTTCTCCTCCTCCTTTCTCAGCTCCTCCTCACGCTGGAGAAAAAAAGAAAACACGACACATAATCAGCTGAAACGTCTTTGTATTTTCTTTGCTGGAAACAGAATAAGTGGCTCTTTTGGTTTATTAGCAATCAATTATCCGCCTGCCGACTAAATTATTGATCCGGTTCTGATGCTGAACTCCATATCTCCAGTTTCAGCGTCTGAAGCTGTGAAGGGCAGATCCACGCTCACCCTGCAGCTGCATGACGCTCACTGTCATTTCACTTTTTGTTTCAAGCTCCTGAAGGCGACACAGCCGGAGGACGCAGACGTTCGAGGTTGTTCTTCCCTTCAGCTCCGCTCCAGACACAACAGGCGTCCACGTCGACTCTTATTCAACGCTAACCAGGTTTTAAAATTCTGGGGAAACACTTCACTGCGTCACACTCACCTTGGCTTTCTCCCAGAACTCCTCTCTATTGATTTTCTTCATTTCCACCTCTGCGTTGGTCTTCTCGTACACCGTGCCCTGCATCCGGAGAGGAGAAAGAGACGGTCCTCTTGAACTATTGGGAGCACTGACTTGGTTTTTAAAAAGGTAGCGCTGCAGTTTCTCCACTGTGAGTGCTGCCTACGTGTTGCTGCGTAAATAAACCGTACCACCTCTCCGTGTTCTTCCTCGCGGGTTCTCAGGCGGCTCAGGACCGGGCTCGCCAGCGCCGCCGTCCCGTTGGTCAGCCGCTGCCCGATGGCTGACGGGTCGATGTCTTCCACGCTGCTGGCGTTGACGGTGACCTCCACCCCCTGGAGAGAGAGAGCGAGAGAGAGAGAGAGAGGCACCTCAACACCAGGAGATGTTCAAATAACTTTATTAACTTCTTTCAACGACATCATCAACACACACAAACTGCTGTCGTCACATTTCAGACTCCAGAACGATGGAAACCTGTTTCATAATCTGCCGTTTTTCTGTGTAACAAGAAGCTACAGAGAATTAAACCTGTGGGAGGATCAGAGAGGGTGTGTGTGTGTGTGTGTGTGTGTGTGTGTGTGTGTGAGTGTGTGTGTTACAGTGCATGACTAATACCACCTCTCTTTTAAAATAATCTCTCTGAGCAGAATGAAAATCCTCTCACTCACCGAGTGTGAGTGTGTGTGTGTGTGTGTGTGTCGTACAGTGTATTCATACCTGTACACCTGACACCTGAGTGTGTATTTTTGGATTGGCAGAGTAGATACAAAGATCAAGATTAAAGCCGAGGTGACGTTTTTATTTGTTCTGTGTGTGTGTGTGTGTGTGTGTGTGTGTGTGTGTGTGTGTGTGTGTGTGTGTTGAAGTGTCATTCCACTGAGTGGCAGTACTCTCTCCCACACAGCCATCACACCGACGGGGCTTTCAATTACCCTCTCTTTGATTGCACACGCGTCCCACATACGAAACACAGATCTGTTTAAGTGTTCGCTTGGTTTTTAACATTTTTGGTATGTTGTCATTGGACGGCTCGTCGCTTCGGGTCTACATTCCCTTAACCGCATAACGTCCGTATTCCTACGCACAAGCGTAATGTGACGGCGATGCCTTGTTCAACCCCAGAAGAAGAAGGAGAAGGGGAAGAAGAGGGAGGCAGCACCACATCCAAACACAATGACTCTAAACAGCGGCTCTTTACATTTAGAGAGCTGGTGTGAACATTATCTAAATCTCCTGATCGATCAGGATGTAAGGGATAATGCCCGAGGAGGTGTGCAGAATTCCTGCACACCTCGCACCTCCGCTGCGCGTCGGACGGTTCTTCGGCCTCCGCGTCGTCCATTAATTCCTGATAATGGACACCTCGAAGGGCATTGTCCCGCTTATACCGTGGTCACTTGCCAAAGAAAAGAAATTAAGACCATAAATTTATACTTTTATGCGTTTTACAATCAAAATATAAAGTTTTTCACAAGCCATAACTAAGTTTCCCTGGTAACGCCTGAGGGTTTGACTAATACCTGGAACGATCATTACTCTCCCGTAAGGTTCTTATGCAACGGAGACGTTGTTCACTCCTCCAGTAAATAGGAAGGACCATAGATACGACTTGGCAACGGGAGATATTCTAGTCCGCTGAGCGATGAGCCAGAAAGCTAACGCTATGCTAGCAAGATTCAAAGTCAATAACATTGCGTACGGTTGACAAACAGTAAATATAATTTGACAGTATGCTAGCTTACAAGACCAGTTAGCTAACCAGTCATGTCACTGTCCCCAAATCAATATCAAGATTTTCACGAACAAATGACCGGCCGTGTGTAACGTTACTGTGGCCGCAGCCTGAAGCAGAGAGCTGGACAGCGAACGGGATGTGAGATTACTCACGTATCAGTAAGTTTAGAGGGGAAATGTACTTTCTGCAGCTTGTGTGTTACAGTCGCCACCTTGTGGTGTTCAGAGGCACTGAAGGACTGACGGACTGAACTCAGTGCTGGAAATAACATATTCAGATTTGATATGCCAGCTAGCGCATTGATTGAACGGTAAACAGACAGTTTGACTGGAACTACTTAGTAGATGTCCGTATATCAGGGGTTAATGCACACCCTTCAGCCAATCAGAATCGAGTATTCCCCCAGACCATGGTATAACTTATTTTAATAAATGTTCTGTGTGCTTCAGCTGAAGCTAACAGTTTTCCTGCGTCTCTGCTCCCTTCACTCGTGTTTTACCCGTGTGGTGTCGGTACTTCTACACAGGTGAAGGATCTGAATGGACACATAAAGATGGTTTGATCTCCAGAACCAAGACAGACATCAACGTGGAGTATCTATAAACAGGTAGTACTTTTGTGGTGCTGACCTGGAAGAAGTCAGCGATGGTGGCGACGTGGCTGGCACAGGCACACTTCCTGGCATCCGGCACGTCTTCCCCGACCTGAGAGAGGGAGAGAAAAGGGGGAGGGAGAGAGAATACAGTTAAAGAAAGACAACATCACAGCCGTCCACGGGTTTCTTTTCTGTTTTCTCTCCCGTGCTCAGATTCACGAGGACGGTCTCTTCCTGGTTCGGGTCTCATCAGGGCCTCTTTGTTCAGCGGTGGTCATGATCAGTTATTGAAACGGTGGCGTCATGTGATCCAGTAATCACGGCTCATTCACAGCCACACAATGCAAACGCAGCACGCAGCAATTACACAGAGAAAGAGACGCGAACACGTCTCCAGCTCATCTGCATTCATAGCAATTATCTGTCAATAAGAGCAAGTGATCACTTAATCTATCAGACGGACTGAAGAGAAAGAGGAAGAAGACTGAGGAGGAGGAGAAGAAGAGGAAGAAGAGGAATAAAGAGGAATAATAATGATAAAAAGAAGAGGAAAAAGTAGAAGGAGGAGGAGAAGAAGAAGAAAGAAAGAGAAGAAGAAGAAGACAAAGAAGGAGGAGGAGGAGGAGAAGAGGAAGAAGAATGGGAAAAATAAGAAAGAGAAAGAGAAGAAGAAGAGGAAGAGGAATGATAATAATGATAAAAAGAAGAAGAAGAAGAAGAGAGCTTTGATATTTTGCAGTTTGTGCTACACTTTGGCACAGTAAAGTGTATTATTGGTGTATTTCTTTTCATCCGAAGCACATTTTTGCACACTTTGTCCACTCCTGGCCCGGTCCGGCCCGGTTTGTTCTGGTCTGGTGCTCCTCTGGCTGTTAGTGTTGCTGTGCTGCAGGATGACGGACTCCTCTGGCTCTGCTCCCGGTCTCTCTTTTAAAAAACCCCCAAATGTCTCGTTCTTTCTCTCTCTCAGCCTCCATTCACTGCAATTACCGGACCTTTGTATCGCTCGCTGTCCCGTTACACATCGTTCATCCTCTTAGACATTCAGTTTAAACAGAACTAATTCTAACACGACAGGTGACAGAATGTTCTGCTGGACGGATCTGCAGAGTGTTCACTGACTCATCTCAGTAGTTTACCTGCATCGGCTCAACTGAAGCCGGATGGCGTGATTTTTATGTTTATGTTTAGGGAAGGAAACTCTGTTTAATCTGATATAAAACCTCCAGTGATGTCACACAGTGGGT
This sequence comes from Diplodus sargus, assembly GCA_903131615.1. NCBI lineage: Eukaryota > Metazoa > Chordata > Actinopteri > Spariformes > Sparidae > Diplodus > Diplodus sargus. The sequence goes on along the minus strand of CAEMYA010000585.1, from coordinate 188,206 downwards.
GAGTTGCATTGTGGGTAATGTAGGCACCAGGTTAAAGGAAGGGGAATGTGTGGAGTAAAAAAGGTGATATCTTTGGTGTGTTTGATCATTTGTGTTGTCATCTCTTGTTTTATTTTGTAGATTACATCCTCAGGTGTTCCTCTTGTGTTACATTCCACTTCCTGTCTTTGTCTTTTTTCCCACTCTTTTCCAACCACACCTTCACTCGTCGTTGGTTCGTCCATGTTTCCTGTCTTCTCCTCATGTTTTATGTATTTGCTTCCTGTGTTTGTACTCATTCTTTCTTTCTGCTCCTGGATTATTCCTGTTTTGTTACCAGCCTTTTTCGTGAAACTCGCCTTTTGTTTTTCTACCTGCCGGCCGTGGTGTCCAGGTACAGGTACAATAAAAGAAGACTTAAAAGCAGAACTGTGGTTCTGGACTGCTTTAGATCGTACGGGTGTATCCGCGGCTGACTTTTCTGGCTGAGGCTGCAGCTCTGTGATTGGCTGATGAAGACAGAGCATCACTGCGGCGGTTCTTCCTGGTTAAACAAACGGCTCAATTAAAAATGTGCTGTGACCCTTAATGACTCTGGCGTTCTCCTGTAATACCTTCCAGGACTTTTCAGCGTGTGTGTGTGTGTGTGGTGTGTTGCGTCATGCACCGCCCGTCTCCCCCTGCGACTCACCCAGTTGATGAGGATGTATCGTGGCAGAGCGGAGTTGGGCTCCTTCAGGCTGCAGAAGCCGTACATCACCCTGCCGTTGTCAAAGGTCAGTGTGATCTCTGCCAGCCCGCCTCCTGCGACACACAACCACAGATATGAGCATTATTAAAACACAACAGCAGTCACGTTAATGTTTCTGTCCTCCTCTGTTGACCTCCAAACACACAACCTGGTAAAAGATTAACAAATCAATCAACTCATGAAAGAAACAAGAAAGCAACCAGAGATCAAATACTGTAACTCTGCCAAGACTTAACAATCTTCTGCATGAGTTATTCTAATAAAAATACATATTTACAGTTTAAATCTGCGCCTGATAAAGTGATAAACACAAAAATAAACATTAAACTACCTTAATCCAGTTGCCAGCATACAATGTTGGCGATATATGTTTCTACAAACCACGGATACATTCACATTTATATGTGAAATATCATCTTCCAGCTGTGTTTGTGGCGACCAAACATGATCTTTTCCAAACCGTAACCAAGAGTTTTGTGTACCTAAACCAAACCAGACCATCGGTAAAGAGTTGTGCGAGAACTGAGTGTAGAGCAACATAAAACATTTAAAGTAACACATCAGTGATTTGCAGAAACGTCTCACCAACATCTATTCTGGTGACATACATTTACATTTTTCAGGATTTCTTTGAGTTTGTGGACAAAACAAAACATTTGAGGACGTCATCGTGCTCTGAGAAACATTTTAATAACCAAACAACGAATCAACTGTTTGAGAAAATGAGAATAATTGTTGGCTGCAGCCCTAATTTATTTAAAAAAGACTACAGTTGGTAAAATATAATCCACTGTGACAGATTAATATGGCTACAAGCTGTTTGAATGAACACAACCAGATGTAACATTATACATTTTACATATTCATACTGTATATCATAGATAATAAACAATACATAACTCTGTCAGGGTTCATTCTTTAATATATTTTGAATGTATTGCATGTTTTTACATCGCTGTGCTGCTACTATTCTTCAGTAGACGACCTGAATACTTGAAGTCATCCAGTCTGACAGTTTTATGCCTCAGTTTATGATCTGGTCCTTCATATCTCAGCGTGGAGACTCATACATTAGCACAGACACGACTGTGTTCTGCTGGTCCCCGATCTGAAGAGGCACATCGGTTCCTCGGAGGTTTACAGTTCAAGTCCGTCGCTGCTGAAATATTCACACCGATGACATGAAGGGAAAAAGCTGCTGGCAGACGCGGCTCTTCATCACGCACGCCTGCAGCATTAGTGATGCAGCGACTTCTCTGTAGTAGCTCCAGTTTTATTCCCCTCATGTGACGTGCGATCCCATATTCAGGATTTCTGCATCGATGATCGCATTAGACTCGCAGAATGAGCCGTGGTTCCCATCAGAAACCAATCAGACGTCCTGTTCCTTCACTAAATCTGGTATGTTTATGCAGACACGAGGCTGGTGTCACTCTGGTGTTTAATATCGTCAGAAATGTGTTAGTCGGCCTCTCGTTTGTCCGTCTCCTCAAAGCTCACTTGTTCCTACTGTAGACTTAAAAACAGCTCTCAAATATATAGTTTCATTTTCATCTAATAAGGCTCAGTTATTTCCACAAATATAGAGAGAGTATCATCAGCCGTTATCGGACGGTCTAGATGTGTGTGCGTGTGTTTGTGTGTGAAATGGAGGCATCTCATTAAACTGTAATGATCATGCAGCGCGTCATTAACTGCAGTAATAATGAATCCAGCTCTCTGACAATCAGCAGACAAAAGAAGACGATCATTTTTGCCCCGAAGCAGCAGCAGAACCTGCAGAGCTCATCAGAGTTACAGCCGCCGGCCTGCAGCGGCAAATTACCACCCGTCCCCCGTCTCCAAACACACGGGACGCTAACATGTTAACAGGCAGCCATGTTCATTAACACATGAGAGAGAATAACGGCGAGGTGTCCGATCAGATTCTTAAGACTGGAATGAAGAAAAGCTGTGACGTACCTCCGGATGAGGCGAGTGTCAAATCATTGCTGTCGTCCTCATATGTGTACAAGGCCCTGCAAGACAGAGAGAAACAGGTTTAACCTCCATGAACGTCACAGCATCACGTGGCTCCTGATTATAAAGGCAGAGAAACAATTTATTCCAGATAAACATTCAGAACAATAATAATCAATTAATCATCTGAGCGAGTCGGAGTCACACGAGCGCCTCGAGCTAAGTGCTAAACATCAGCGTGCTAATATAATAGTAGCATCTAATATTTACCTTGTGTACGATCTTAGCATGTTAGCATTAGGGGGTTGTGATAACACAAACAATACAGATAATGTGAAGGTAATCAGAGTATCTGAGTAAATTGTGTCAATATGATGAAGGAAACTCGTTCTGTGATTAATTATCTTCCTCTTGTGATAGAAAACAGATCTGAAGCTCAACAACAACTTCCACTCACGGATATAAATGCAGCTGATGGTGTATTTGCTCATCCCTAGTTAGCATGCTAACATTGCTAATTAGCGCTAAGTCAACCGGTGGTTGCGCCTTCACAATCCCCCAATAAATACAGAGAAGAAGGATCTTTACTTACTCACTACATTATAGACTTTCTAAGCATAAACTGCAGGTTATAACGTTAATTTAAACTAAAATAAATAAATGATCAGTTATATATCAGTTATCAGTCTCAGCTGAAGAGAATCCACATCGTGCATTCATTTACCAGCTACATGGACAAACCTGCTGCTTAACTGATATGTTGAACATAGTAAACATCAGCATGTTAGCAATATCACTGTGAGCATTAGCACGCTGCTATGACCATTAGCTTAAAGCTAAAGCACCATTATTCCTAATACAGCCTTGGAGAGACGTTAGCATGACAACAGGCTCATCATGCTGAACCTGAACCGGCAGCAGGTTTATATTCTTTGTCCTACTGTGACTGTTTCTTGCACACCAGCACTTCTAAAGTCACTATATCACTATAAACTGCATTACCCAGGGGGCACTTTGTTATGCCCCCCTGTTCCTGGTCTCACCTGCCTGTCGCCATTAGCATTATATTAACCTCACAGTCACTCTGACCGGCTCCAAAACAACATGAACCGAGTCAGACGACGACACGACCGAGTTCTCAAACGACTTATAAGCTCTGGTTCGACATTGTTGGGTTGATAAATATCATTGATAACACGGCGAATGTTGCTGATCTGGACAATCGGCTGATAACACAATGAGATCGAAGCCTGTATCATAGTTTGGGGAAAAGTCTTCTTATCCAGGACTTCTTTAAAAACCGTTGGCAGCAGCATCAGGACCTGCTGCCTTCCAGACTCCAGGTTTTTAATTACACTATCAATCTCCATTAAAGTTATACTTCTGTCCAGTCTAGATCCGTCTGCTTCATCCAAGGAGTGCATTTCCAATTTCCTAAAGAAGTCCTCGACTGATTCTGTAACGTTACATTAACCACCTGAGGTTTTGCTTATTTCATCACATCCTCATTGATTTTTGTGCTTCTACCATGAGTGAGTAGCCTTGACTCGTCATCAATTGGTTGTGGTGGAATCGAGCGGTTAGTTTAGAAAGTTAATTGTTTTGTACTCGTATTAATTGAGATGTTGTCCCCTTCTTTGAATAAATTTACACATTACATCAGTAATTACTCTTCACTAATCGTTAGCTCGGTGATTTGCAGATACGCACGTCAACATGTTAATAAGAGGAACACTTACATTTATTATTTTCCACTTCCTCCTCGGATTTTACATATATTTAGCAGACACTTGACCACATTGACTCACTCCATCCACTACTACGTGTACACAGTAGTGGTGCTACATGAACAAGAGAGAGACGTTATCAGAAACTGTGAGTGGATTCCTCTCAAACAAACCGAGTGAGTTCAGCGCTGCGGAACAAAAGCTTACAAAGTGTTTTTTCCTCATTTTAAACTCCATCTCTTCCGTATCAACGCTGCAAAGCTACGACAAAACACAACCGTGCCGCTTCAGACCAACACGACTTGATCTCAGCTGCTTCCTGAAGACGACGGATGAGAACAAAACCAGAGGTCGATTTCATTTCAGGGTTACAGAGCTCTGTAGGATGACTGATAGAGCTGCTCGTGTGTGTAAAACAGATTACTTGGCTTGATTAACGGCCGTGGTAAGAGTCAGAACCCTCAGAACCGAAGTGAGAACCGAACTGAATGTTTTCACTTTCACAGCCGCTCTCTCTCTCAGTTTGACCTCCGTCGACCTCGCCATCATTGTCGTTGCACAGCGCTCACACTCTCAGTACATTCAGGCACGTAAACACTCACTGCATTATATAAAATCTATTATATCAACACATACACACACACACCTCACACACACACACACACACCTCTGACCTCTCCCTCTGAGGTCACGACGAGGTGACAGAGATTACAGTTTAGCCGACATCTCTAGATTAAAACCGTTTGACCTTCTGCTTCGTGACCTCTGCTGCTAAATCCATTAACCTGCAGGTCAGAATGAATTCACTGCAACAACAAAAGCCACGTATTTCTCTTCTGAAGCTTTTCTGTGGATTCTCGATTGTTAAACCTCAAGCGGGGGAACAAATGGACAGTTTGTCCTGAGGGTCGTTAGTGAAAGTATGGTGGCCTTTTTAGGACAACTCAAGCCGTGTTGTCAGTCTTGGTCAAAGATCGACTTTGTCAAACTCACAGTATGTCATTTCTGCCACTGGAGGCTCTCAATTAAATAATAACTATATAAGAAAAGACATCAGCAGCGTGGGATTATATGAGCTACTGTCTTCGTTGTTAAACATCCTCCATCGCTGATGAAAATCTACGTGACACACAACGTTTTGTCCAATTTTCCATCCTCAATCACTCTCCAACACAACAGGAGACCAAAGTAAACACACTGTTGCGTTAAATAAAATAAAATAATGTATTTTCAGGGTTTAAACGTTGTTGGAAACATTCAGGATAATGTCAGTACACAACTGTACAGAATATAAAACAAAGGTACAGGAATGTTACATATTATATCTGTAACTTAGTAAGTTAAAATAAAATATTAATAAAACCACAAATGACTGTTCAATCATAAAATCTTGTGCAGGTTTTTACACACATAACGACATGCAGCATCCGAGAAAGATCATATTATTTAAGTCAAACAAAAGCTATTATGAGCTGCAACACACGGCACATTCTGTGAACCGATGAAAAACAGACTCAGTATGTATCACACGAGGACGGACAAATATAGCAAAGTGCAAAAAAACATAGAAAAAGAAGCAATAAATGGAAACAGAAGCCGATGTAACTAAACTAAATGTATTTAGTTACTCTCATCACAGGTAGCAACACTCAGTGGGTCTGATTTAATCACCGACCATCTGCAGGGTCGCGTGGAGGTAAAGAGGATTTCAACTTGTGCTTCCAGTTATTAAATATTATTTCTGCTCTTCAAACTCGACATGATGTCTGAACACGAGCCCACATGGACGAGAATCAGACAGCAGAATCTCTTCCTGAATGAATAAAAGGCTTTTTTACGACCGACTCTCCATCAAATCACAGTGGAAACTGAAAACCAACAGAAGGAGACGGCGAGCAAAATGGATTTTTCTCCAAATTAAAATTCATGCTGGGATTGAGGCTAGAGAAATTACCCTTTAATCTATCAGGGTTTAAAACGGAGATTATCAACCGGAGCGGTGCACATTGTAGATTACTGAGGAATATTATTACAATAAAACTCTTCACCAAACTCTCAATCAGCATGAAAGCTTCGAGCTGCTGCCAACGACTGGATTAGTTCAGTTTCTGTAGTGTGAGTGACTTCATCACGTAACGTAAATAAATATCAGAACTTATGTGAGTTAAATTACACGACTGAATGTAAATATTTTAACCTAAAGTTTGATCTTTTCCTGAATTTAACTGAGTTGTTTTTGTGACTTTGTGCGTTTGACAACGTTTATAAGATTCCAGAAGTCATAATGTCACAATAAGTTTGTCAGCAAGCTTTATTTTGAAAGTCAGACCTCACGTTGTGTATTATTGTTAACCCGACTGTGGACAGTAGAGATGTGTAGAGGGTCCAGGACACTGACTACTATTTGGGTTGTGAGTTGCACCTTCAGATAAACAGCGAGGCGAGAAAGAAGCCAGAGACCACTGTTCAAGATGGTGCTTTAACATTCCCGAGCGTGAAACCGCTGGATATTTTCAACAAGGCAAGGAGACATTTTCCAGCCTGTCTGTGGCGACAGAAGCCGGAATATTAAGCCAAAAACATGACGAACACACGCAAAAGTCAAAGTCAAACCGAGACACTTTAATGTTGTAAACCAGCATCGTTATGAGTCTGCGTGCTTTTTAATAAACGCGTAATTGTAAATGCTGTAAACTGTGATGTAATCCTAGAGAACAGGATGTTTCTGTCGCAGCTGCGTGTCCATGTGCCTGTGTGTGTGTGTGTGTGTGTGTGTGTGTGGCGGGTATTACCAGCCGGACTCAGTCCAGATGACCTCACGCTGTTTCAGCCTGAAGCTTTATAGTCTGGCCTCCGTCTGACTTTCTGCTGACCGCACCTCCTCTCCCTCCCTCCCTCCCTCCCTCCCGTTGGTTTCTGCAGAGTCACCCTCTGCTTCCAAAACATTTATTCCTCTCTTTTCTCTTTTCCGATGTCAGACTTCTGGTTTCTCTGCTCTAAACATCAGTAAAACAATCTCTTCATCTACAATCAGCTCCGTTCATCCATCCTCGTGTTTATCAAACTTCTTTTCCACATCATCCAAAGTTTAACGGTCATTGGAACACGTTGGCTGATGTCACAACACATGACGACCTCGACTAACGTTCATGAGAGTTGGAACTTCTTACAGCTTGAACTCAGGAGTCCAAACATGACACTGTACAGCAAAACTCCACTGATCAGGGTCTTACAAAGTGTTAAAGAGTCTCAAATGTCATTTTCTGAGGTTTAAAATGCTTAAGCCTGTTTTCAATATGTATATTTATCCAAATAATATCGCATCTCCTCTCTTAAGTCCTCATACGGTTTGATTTAAAATAGATATTTAGCTCTTTAGAAAAATAACCGTCATTTTTTGCCTTGTGCTTCTTTTGTGTTTGAATCCGTCTGGTTGCCGTTTCACGGGTAGCTGAGAAGTAATTGTTCTTTTTGTTTACAGACTCTTTCTCCACCTCCTACACTCAGATTTTGAGGGCGATATATTTGCCAAAAGAGAGACAAAAACACAGAGAAAACAAAGTTAAAGATAGATACGAAGCAGTCAGAAACACTATCCTTTCATTCACCTCTCTCCCAGCATCTCATGTTCTCTCTCTCCATTTAATCAACCGGATTCTGCCCCCAGCACCATCAGCCAATCACGTCTCTGCTGTCAGCCATATTTCAGACATTCATCCTCCATCAAGTCATCCAGTGGCTCGGTTCGACTCACCAGAATCAACTCCAGCGCCTGGACTCCACCGGGAGGGTTCTTATTGTACGCACAGCTTCATCACCTCCCTAAATATTACGTATTTAGACTTTCTCATTCTTTTTTGCACACATGGCAATAAATCTTCATGTTCATGTGTTTGCACAAGATAATCGTGACATCTGATATCATGACAGCCCTAGATTTGTCGGACATTTGCTCCAGATCTGAAGGAATTCCTTGAGGATGTTCTTAAGATATCGCCTTCATAAGAATGAAACCGACAGAAGGACGGACGATCTAAAACCGTAACGCCTCCGGCCACAGCTGTCGATGACGCGGAGGCGTAGAAGTATCTGTGTACGCTGATGACAGCGTGTAGTACAACCGTGACGGAGACGAGCGAAATACTCAATGAAAGGTTGAGGAGGGGGATTATAGAGTAAAAAATAAAGAGAGCAAAAGTCAGGGATTACAGAGATGACGGATAATAAAGACAACAGGGGATAAGAGGGATGGAAGAAAAGAGGATGAGGAGGAAGAAGAAGAGGAAGCGTTTAAGATCGAGTGAAAGATACTGAGATACAGAGAGAGAGGCCCTATAAATAATTCTCTTTAAAGCAGACAGCTGTTTATTATTCATATAAAGCCCTCATGACCCAGAAACAGCTCAGTGTGTGTGTGTGTGTGTGTGTGTGTGTGAGCACAGCTGGGCACGTAAGACGAGGAAGGAAAAAGAACAAGACGAGGAAAAAATACAAGAAAACAGAATGAGAGGGGAGAATTAGATGATGGTGATGATTTATTGGATAAAAAGGATTTCAGTGGTGATATTATAAGTATATTTACTAAAGTTCTGTACTTCAGGGTCATTTATGAGGCGCTTTACTTCAGTATGTCAATTTTCTGCTACTTTACTTCTTAAATTTAGAGGGAAATATAGTACATTTGTCAATTCAACACATTTATTTGATAACTTAAGGCTCTTAGCACATTCAGATTAATAATACAAAAGATAATTAATAAAATAAATATTGTATTATTATAGAACAATGTAAAACGTTAACGATGTGTAATAATAATAATGTAATAATGTGCTAGAAAAATATTAAAGTGGTGAAAACATCAAATATTTCAACACAATATTATAATAAACATTAATCTGAAATGGGCTGTTCTTTAAAATCACGTTTATTTTGATGTTAACACGAGGAACTTTTAGTTTTTGTTGATTCTGGACATAGAGAGAGGACGGATTGTATTGATATGTTTATATGTGATATATGTGATCGGACCTGAGCAACAGGTGTTAATATTACCTGTATATAAACAGCAGTCTTTCCTCTGATGGTCCAGTTTGCTGTTGCAGGTCATTTATAACCATCAGAGGAATCAGAGACTGTTTCTTAAACTCTTAAAAGTTCCTCACTGTGACTTTAAGCAGAATTAAATGCAGGACTTTTACTTATTATTCATAAATTGTTGTATTGCTGGTGGATGAATAACTGAATAGAAAAGACAGAAAGGGAAGAGGAGGTGGAGAAAAGAAACTCAGGCAGGGAGGAGGAGGAGAAGAGGAGGAGGAGGAGGAGAGGACGAGGAGGAGGAGGAGAACAAACAGGAGGATAAAAGATCAGAGTGATGAAGGATTGAGGAGGACCCGTTTAATTAAAGCTGGAGGTCGAGCCGGGTCTCATCCACACAGGTTTGGTTCATCTTTTCATCCAGGCAGCGGTGAGAGAACAAGCTGTTCTTTCACATTTCAAACCGTTTTCTGGACGACAATGAATCTTTATGTCACATCTGAATTAACCAGTAATTTAAACACGACCCGAGTCTTCATTAACTGCCAGCGTCACCTGAATGACGAGCTAATGACACCGCGAGGACGTCGTTTTAATCAGCTGTTTCAACAAATGCACGGAAATTACATTGTGTTCACTGTGAAGTGATAAAAACCTCATGTGGCTGCAGGAATAATAACTCTTAATTGCATCAGTATTGAGCAACAAATCCAGAGAAAGTAGTGGAACTCAGATACAAGTTACCTTATACCACTTTTCCATGGTCGCGTATTGATCCCATTCCCACTTCCTGCAGGCCAGGACTGGGATTTAAAGACCCGTTGTGGAAGAAGCATCTATAAATTGGTGGATAAATTCTTTTACGCGTCACAATCCCCGCGAGATGACTCGCTTCACTGTCAGAATTTGGTCCAATGACATTTGGAAAGTCTAGAAGAGCCACACAATTACATTATGCAAGATTCAAGTTAGCCGGATGCTAAACCGGAAGTTAGCCAACTCAGTGTGGTGATCCAGGTGCGTTCACAGCCGGTAAGTCGAGCTTTTATGGCTTCAAAACTCTGCTCCAGCGCTCCACCTCCAACCAAATCTCAAAGTCCTTCCATATTTACGCAGCTCCACCGGATGTTGATAGCACATCATCACCTCCGGGACAGCATTTAGCGTGTTCAGCAAACAAAAGTTGAGATTCAGGATAGATTTCTTATTAGCATTACAGAAAGTCAAACTCTTTTCATCACAGTGTTTGTTCAGGTGCTCTGGCAGGATGAGCGTGCGTCAAAAGAAGAATAACCTGCAGGGAAAAAGGTATTTTAAACCTTCATTTGGGGCAATGAACTATTTAAGCTTTTACTTTTTTAAATCAGGTTCTTCCTCTTTATGTCTTCGTTACCATTTACAGTGCAATTATGGCGCTTCCTCTGCATTCATTATGACAGAAGCCTGGTCTTTGTAGTCTACACTAACCAAGATGGCTGCCGAGGGGCGAGACTTGTGGACACTGATATGATCTGATGTAATGTTGATTTCACCGTATTAGCAAACAGCCAGTTTTTTTTTTACATCCGTGCCATCAAATCGAACTGCTTCCTCGCACGACTTTTCAGATGGTTCGGGATTATTTCTATTTTGCGCTCGCTCGCACAAACACACACAGTCCATAGATCTATAGAAACAGGTCAGAGGGGCTCAGCGAACGGTTCATTTAATATGGAAATGATGTGAATCACTGCACGACCTTCAGTCACCTCGCCTCAAAACGACCTCATATGGGGAATATAGCCTACGATGTGTAGTCTATATGAACTCAGTGTAATCTGTGTGGTTGTGTGTGTGTGTGTGTGTGTGTGTGTGTGTGTGTGTGTGTGTTTGTGTGTGTTTGCCCACGCTACCTTTGATGTGCAGGAAGAAGAATCACTGTACAGCTTTTAACTGGAGGCGGCACAACAGTTTTATTCTTTAATCTGCTCCTTACTGTAGGAGGCTGTGAGTGTGTGTGTGTGTGTGTGTGTGTGTGTGTGTGTGTGTGTGTGTGTGATCTGTTTATTATCTTGTGGCGCTACAAAGATGTTAACATTCATTTTCCGTGTTATACGCTGTCACCTACATGGTGTCATGTTCAAGACGCAGAACAACAAACTGAGGAAAAACTCAGAAACAGCGAAGAGGGAAATTAAACGATATCACTGCTGCAACGTGTTTTCAACTCGCCTCGGCTAAAAATGACTCAGTTTAGACAAATAAACCTGGTTTTGTATCTTTGAACAGTTATTTTACACGTTCATCTGCTTTCTTCTCCACACACTCACACACACACTCACACACAGAGTATAAATGGGTATCTGATACTGTTGATCATGAATCAGGACTCAGGCTCTTTTCATCTCTCCCAGTCCATTAAAAATAACAGGAGTCTCAACAGGAAGACGCCACAGAGCCAGAGTTATTTTTAAGCTGAAAGCTGAAAAGCTGATTCGTGCTGTGTCACACACTCAAAACTCACAAATTGTCAGGACCAAGAGGCAACTAACAGAGCGGATTTCAAAAAATAAAGATACTTATTTTTTGCAAGATTAATAAACAGAATCAGGAAGGAGGGATGAGGGAGGAGGAGGGGCGGCGAGCACATTTAAATCTCAGTTGCAGGAACAGGACGACCTGGGACTGAATAAACACCTCTGAGAGACAGTCTCAACAAACACAGGACAGAGTAAACGAAGTTTCCCCTTCAGAAAACGTTGTGTTCAAGAGGTGAAACGACGCCAAGACTCAGGAGTGGAAACGTTTTCACCCCGACAGCTGCTTCACATTCCTCTCACTTCAAGCCGTTCCTGTTATTTTGTCCACCTCCTGTGTGCAGGAAACTGACTTTGGAGCTGTAAAAAAAACAAAAAAAACAACACACACACACACACACACACACACACACAAGGTTGCAAAGATAAACCACCTCATCCCCCCCGCGGGGAGTGTCACCATGGCAACCAGGCAGCATCCCCCACCATTATCTCGGCAACAGCAGTTTGTGACCCGAGGGGACGAGGACACACACACACACACACACACAATGCATGTGTTTGTGTGTGTGTGTGTGTGAGACAACTTAAAAGGATGCGTGGACTTGATGCACTGACCTCTGTCAGCGGACTCTCCTTCACATGAGTGAACAGCGGGAGGGTAAAGAAACGCGGCGGTGTCGTATTTCACAAGACAAACACTCGACAGCATCCACTGAATCTTATCACGGACAGCTTGTCCTGAAACCTGCAGTAACTTCAAAATTCAGCTCGAGAATCGGATTAAAATCACCGGCTGTAGCTGACAAACCTCCACACAGGTGTGCGGTTGAGCCCGACCTGCAGATGGCGCTGCTGGGTGTTAACCTGCAGGGCTTCAGCTGCGCTCAGGTGGCGCTCCGTTTGGGGCAGGACAGCATTTAAATCTCTGTTTCAGTGCCTTAATGATACCGAGGTTCAACATGGGAGCAATTCTTTATTTTGGTGCTTCAATTAAAAACACAGAGAACTGCAGTTTGCTAAAATACAGCCTTTGGACACCTGGTAGTTATTCTGGTAGGCGGCTGTGGCTATTTCCTGGAAGCAAACAAGGACACACATCAATGATTCCTGCGTAGGGGCCAGACTGTGGTGTCGGCGGTATTGAAGTCTATGGGAGATGATGAAGAAACACACTGAAACCCAACATATCTACGTCATACGACCTCTGATGAAGACGTCTGTCCTTGTCTAATCAGCGATATATTTGGTGTTATCTGCCACGTTTGATCACGATACTATCAATAAAAATCATACAACTCATATTCGTTGGGCTTCAATGTTTGATTCAGAGACGTAATGACACTTCCTTTCTTTTTTGGGTTCCTTGGCAGCAACAGATAGCAGAGATTCACCTTCATCCTCGTCTCATTTCATTTCTTATTTCTGCTGCTGTCACACGTGTTCGTACAATGTTTATTAACTGTAAAAATAACATCAAAATAATCAGTAATCCATGTAAAAGATCAGAGCTTGATGCTGTATTTATGTGGTTGATGCCGATATTAGGCAGTGATACTATTCCATTATCGACATGGAGTCTGATATTCTTAAACAAATGTTTTGCAATTATCCCTGAAATGTAGTTATCAGTGCAATGAAACTACAACGACATACACGCTGATATATCTGCGACTGGCAAATATCGGCAGACTGGGATATCGGTCAGACTCCAGCGTTGAGTAAAATGATCTTCTAAGTTATGAGCCTTCAACTTGATCTGAAGTCCAGCTGCTTGTGGCCTGTAAGTGCACAAAGCTACTCAAAGTAATGATGCAGTGACATCCAGCTGTGACGCTGCCAGAGGTTACGAGGTTTTTATCCAACTTCAGACTTATTTTGTGCATCTCAGAGTTCTGAACACCCACAACCGACCCGACATGACAGAGTGACATTTTGTGCCATTGCTTTTGGATTTTTCACTTCATCAACAACAGTGACAGACGACCCGTCCGCACGCTTGCAGATACAATCAATGAAAGTAATGAAACAAGATGAATGACTTCGGGAACTCTTTGGAGGAGTTCAACGTTACGTCTCGCTCTCGGAGGCTCGCTGAAGCGAGAGCTCGAGAACAGCACGGAGTCATTAATGTGGATTTAACCATTTTAAAAGACTCAGTAATTTGTGGGTTTATTAAATCAGTTTTACATTCTAAACCTTCCAGCATGGAGGAAATGCACCAGTTGCCATGACAGCCCGTTGAAAATTGGCCTAATTTGTCAATTTGTAGAGGTTAGAGGAACCGCAGTCTGAGTGCAGAACAAGGCAATAAAGCTGCCAGAGTTTAAGGTCCAGACCCCTCGAGGCTCCGGCCGGGTGGTGGAAAATGAAATACGTCTTCACTCGTTCTTCTTTCAGGCCCGGTGGACGCACGTCACCACACGGCTGATGTCATGAATAATGCCAGAAAGCTTTCTGCTGCTGTGAGCTGCGTTCAGCCTCTTCTGAGTCCGTGAAGACAAAACTCGTGAGAAACAGCAGATAAAGTTCACTGAGAAACAAAAACAACTATTGTAAGATAAAACAACAGCCATGGATCACCTCTTTTATTCTGACTTTATGCCCTAAATGCCTGGTTAGCATTGTGTAACTTGGATAAGCGTGAACGATCTTCTATAGAAACCGGATTGTTTTTCATGGACGTATTGTTTCCTGGCTTTCGCTCGGACGTCCTCCGGCTGGTTTTCAGGCCCAGTTAGTGGCTGAAATGGACTCTAGAGTCAGACGAGTGCATCAAACCTGAACATCACGAGGAAGGCTGAAGAGACAGAAGTTAAAAAAAGGAAAAGCAAGAGAAGACCTAAGAAGAGGCCGGAGGAGAGAAACAACCGCTCTCGTCTGTCACCTCCTCTGACATGATGTTGCTCGAGCTAGCTTGTTACTCCATCTTCTTCTTCTTTGTCTTTTAATGGCGGGTTGCAACCAGCGTTAAGGTGCATCATCCCCATCATTAGACATGTGTGTTGTTAACGTGACATCGTATCTGCGAGACAGATGCCGAGTTAAACTTCTTGCTGTCGGACGAGTGTGTGATATTAGCTGGCTGTTTAAGTCTTGAGCTGTTGGATTTGCTTGAAGTTTCCAAATATCAATTAACTATCAATTAATTTGTCCCGAACTGTACAGACATTAGGATGCGATGTAGGCAGTCATACGATGAATACCTCCCTCGGTCACACTGTAGTGAACGCATACGTCAGTGGACGAGAGTGAAATCGTTCATCATTTGTTCATTAGCCTCTCTGTGTTTAAGCTCCTGTCCACACGTATTTCTTAAAACATAGCATTTTCTACGCGTTTTGCCCTTTTGTTGCACAGCAACACGCCTAAAAACAGGTGAGACCAGCTGGAGCAAACCTCAACTTATACTATTATTTGCTGAAGATAAACAAAAGAAACAGAAACTGTTTTTAATCTTGCTTCTGTGGCTCTAAGAGACACGAATAGAGGAGCGTGTGAGCACACCGTCATCACGTCACCGCTGTTTCCCTTAAAGTTCCAACAGACATTTGTTGAGACACCGAGCATGAAATGAATCTTGTGTAATCAAACCAAACACACTATGGTGAACTAGTAGCACGTAATTAGTCAGGACAAAAAGCGAAAACAGACTCTGATACGCCGCACAGCGTGTTTCTCTCGGTTATTTACCCGAATTCTAAAGCGAGGCGCGCTTTGTTCCCCAACACAAATCCAATATTTATCCTCGGGGTTTGAGGGTTGTGGAGGACTCCTGGGTTTCTCAACGGCCGGAGGGGAAAAAGAAATATGTGCGGTTAGAAACTCTACAGAGACTGAGGCTGCAGACAAAGAGCTGTGAAGACAGAAGCAGGCAGACAGAGAGCATTGTGGGACGGGACACAGAGAACTATGGGGGATGATTAAGCACGCTGGCAACGGCTGCTACGCTTGTGGTCGGATAACGTTGCGTGATTTACGGAGGAAGAAACCTTCATGGTGACTTAATGTGAAAGAAATGAGGCTGACAGACACGAGGACGGAGAGTTACGGGTAATGTTTCAGAGGGAGCAGCCGTGACTCGCGTTCTGGGAATGTAGAAATCCGAGTTAGACACGAGTGTGAGAGACGCGATGGGAAAACAAGAAGAGGAATGTGGAGCCAGGACGGCGCCACCGCGAGGCTGTAATGCTCAGTGCAGTCTGACAGAGACTTTGATATCAGTCATAAATATCAGGACTGAGATGTGAAGTTTGTCCTGCAGTCTTACGTCATACCTGTAACATCATCACCTCTGTAAGAAATATCATTAAATCAGTTAATTAGCTGTGTATGAGCTGGAGGTGGCGGGACGCTCGTTTGACATCGCTGTAATCTGTTACGAGATACTCTTTGAAGACATTTTTAATTGGTTAGATTCTTAATGGATCGATTAATCATTAACATCCCATGTGGCAATAATGACAACATCCCCCCTATGAATTAGCTCACGGCTACAGGAGTTCAAACGTGAACTTGCTAGCTGGAATTTTAACGATTCATCCTGAGTGACGCATGAATTATTTATAACGCCTCCTTAGAAATAACCCTTAATAGTCAGAATCACAGATACATTATCTCACAAACAGTGGAAGGTCAAAGGGCGGACAACAAAGAAAATAAACAATATAGGAGTATTTTTCTTCAGCAAGTCAAGAGGAGAGGAAAGGATTAGACGGAGGACAAAAGGATGGCCTGAACGTGAGTCTGCAGGAGTCTGAGCTGCATTAAATTATAATGAGGGGAGGAAGGAGTCTGTGGTAATGGCTTCCCCTGAGCATATCATCATCTCTCTGGTGTGTGGAGCGGAGAGAGGTGGAGATTAACCTGGTATTCAGTTATTTACAGCCTGCGTAGATGAAAAAATAAAAAAATCCAAACCACTTCCAGCTAAAATAACGTCGAATACAGCCGTAAGCGGAGCCGTTATTTTAATTCATTTCTCGGCTTAAAAAACATATTTCAGTCACATTCTTGGTCGGAGCTCATATTCTACTTTCTGTAGTTGATCTCAAATGTGTTTAATACTCAAGTCGGATGCATAACAATATAAACATGGCAACAAAAAGTGTTTATTATTTGAAATGTGTTACAGGAAGTTAACACGTCATCACACGAAGGATATCAGCCAATCTCTTTGAGAATGTTTTGAAGAGGAGGATGTAAGTGCTCTGGTTTGATGAGATGACGACGTCACTTCTCTCCACAAAGAGGCCTCGTCTTGTTCGCCCCAAATAACTGCCTGTGGGCGAAGCCAAGATGGCTGCCGATGGGCAAGACATAAAGGACTTTGTTGTTATTCAGTGGGAGCTATACGATCATTATCCAAAGATAATTGATGGTTTTCAAGAGCAAACAGTTGCATAAACTAATCAAACTTCTGTAATGTAATGAATGTTGCCATGTACGATGTTCGAAACGTAGGTTACTTCATGTTATCTACGTCACGTAGTTAAAAATACCTCTCTGACTTTTGGTTTCAGACCAGACACAAATATTGGACTCTCCTGGGTCGAAGTCCTGTTTGTTTGACCCAACCAGCCACGCGGTGCCGCCGTTGTCAACTCTTTATGTCACTGTATCTCACCTGAACGCCTCCTTTGCTGTCGTTAACATTACTGTGGCCACTAGAGGTCGCCACATAACAATAAACTTAAAAAACGGCCCTAACAAGCTGTTTGTACAGTCAACCTACAGCGTATGGACGGAGAGCATCGAGTGAAGAAGGTTTCTGTAGCTGTACGAGAACTTTACCTACATAAAACGTGGTCTAAAACTGAAATGATCTGATCAAACAGCAAGTAAGAGAATGAGTCCGACCAGATCTGATGACAGCTGACGACACTCGACAGTCGTGATGCTCAGTACAACAGACACATTTCTGCCAGAACCAGAAAAGGATTCATGTTTTACACCCACTTCTGGTTCCAGGCTGCTTTTTTTTGGGGGGATATATTTCAAACAGAAATACTGTTTCCTTTCAATACGGGCACACACACACAGACAGACAGCTCTGTAAAAGGGTTACCCAGCGGTCACATCTCAAACTGAATCAACGTTTGCGGCTTGACACACAAGCTTTTACCCGGCAACAGAGACACAGACCGAGGGTGGTGTTTTTAAAGAGCGCGTTACTCAGATCTACATCCTCCTCTGAAAACAGATGTGGCCCAAATGTTGAACCACGCTTCCAAAAACACTGTCTATTATCCACGAGCAGTGTATCATCTGCAGGAGTAGCTATTGTACTTCTATATTCATACGCTGAGCTTCAAACTTTACTTGTTTGAGGGCAAGAGAGGCTTTTTCCAAACAAGATCCTTTGGTGCAAACATGAATTACAGTTTGAATATATTCTTTATATCTGACAGACGTTACTGCACATGCCTGCCACCGTCCTACGCGGCTAATAACAGATTCACCAGACGGAAAAGTGGAATTATCTCGCCAAACCAGCCGCTGCTGAGGCAGCAGAATCACTGAGGGGAACATTTTCCATCAATACTCAAGAATTTGGTGAGCAGACCAGCCGGCTTACCGCTCGCCTCACTGTCTGTCTCCATGTTTGGCAGCGGCTCCTTTGTAGTGTTGAGATTTGGGGAAAAAAAGGGCTGACTCTCAACTAATTTATAAAAAAAGCAGCTCTGCCTGGATCAGCAGTTGTTTTGTTATGATTGAACGAGCGGCGAGAACTCGAACAATAGCAGAGACACTTCGTCATTTTGTCAATTGTCAAAAGAATTATGATTTCTGCAAATAACCAGCTAGTTTGGCAAAAGTGGATGAAAATGCAAAGAAAAGAAAAAGACATAGCAGAAGGTCACCTTGTTATGAACTAACAAGAGATTTGAATAAAGCAAATGAGGAGTTTAATACAAAAGAAGCTGCTTCACACGACGAAACCTTAAGTGAAAACATTTACAGCCTGAAGTGAAACCAGCACAATGAAACAGAGAAGTGACGGCGACACTGAGAAGACGGACATTCGGAAGCTTTGGTCCCAAAACAAGAGGTTTCATTTCTGTTTCGGGGCCCCAGGCTGAAAACATTTCCATGATATGAAACTAAAAGTAGAGAAATAAGTTAACTGAAGATATATAGATATAAACAAAAGACTCCCAGTATGACTGTTAATCTGCCAAAGAAACAGCAGAAGACTGTTGTCTAAAGTTTCAAGGATCTTTGGAGATTTATAGCGTAATATTTCATGATATACAAGCACATTTCTGTAGAGGAGCTATAAAAACCATCCAGGCGTTCGCTCCTGGAAGATAACCAAACACAATATATAGTGTTTTTGTTTCAGAGTTCAAGAAGAGTTCAGACTGCCAGCCAAATCATTTTTGGCATTTCCAGATTTGAGACAGTCAGATCCAAGAGGTGGTTTGAAATGTGATTGGATTTCTACAGAAGCATCTCAGTCCAGACGGGCCGAGCGCTCGATATGGATCTGAAAATGTCTTTTATATCATCAGCGCTACTGAGCTGAATACGAAAATGTTATTGGACCTGTTTGTCCGGCCCGACCGAGGAGCTCTGCACCATGACTTCACATCGTGATTGTTTGGGAGGTGAGATGATGGTTAATGTCGCACAGAGAGGTTATCTTCATAGACAGTTTGGAAAAGGGCCGATACTTTCAAAAGATACTCAGCAGGTGATTGAATGAACCATCTCTTCACTGCTGAGGGAGTCGAGAGAAGAGCGAAGAAAATCTTTTCCATCGAGAAGGAAAAATAAACTCTCCAGCTCTGATAAAACTGATGCTACAGCAGCATCGTCGCCTCTGTGATGTTTCCAATCATCACACCTAAACATCGCCTGTCGTTCCTCAACGGTCGCTGATTTGTTCAGCTGTGGTTCAGCCACGAGCACATGGCGTGAATCCGATACGCCTGCAGTCTGAACAAAGCCCGGATGTTCGCTGGCCACAACAGTTTGTATTTGTTGGAGCGAATCAAATGTGGCGATGGAGAGAATATTTATCTCCCGACGAGGTTCAGACTGTTCAAATCATGTTGTTCTGTCCCTTCTGGGTGGCCGACTTTGCATTCCTGAGATATGAAATATGAAATATGTTGTCACTCTAAGCCTTAACTGCAACATTGAAAGATATATAGTAAAAACAACATTCCTGCTGTTATTAAATGTACTAATGTGGTTTTCATATCTGCCCGACAGCAACATCTCATGAACTGCTGGTCTTGATCTGACTGGATGAAGTTAGCTCGTGATAGGCAGTGACAGATAAATGGTTCGTCCAATCACCTGCCTCGTGTTTTTTTGCAAATGCCTGCTCCTTTCCAAACAGTTTCCAGATGTTTCTGTGCACAAAACATCAGCTGCGTCAGGTTATCAGACTGTTTGGAGCATAAACATCGTAGATAACGGCTGTAGAAATTCCTGCCTGACATATAGAAGCCCAGAATATTTATGCGCCAAAGACGTCGACGGTGTCCGTTTACCGGTGAGGTCACCGATGTTTATCTGGGAGTCTGGAATTCAAACGCCCAGATTTGACTGGAACGTCTCTCCTCAGCACCAGACAGAAGTGCGTCTTGTTTGTCCTAGAAGTCATTAAACGCCTCCTTTGTGGAGGAAAGGACAGTCACAACAGCCTCAGCTGTGGCCCAAAGTCTGTCACAGTGACTTAGTCAGCAGAATGGGATTTCAGGACACACACACACACACACACACACACACACACACACACACACACACACACACACACACACACATATATCACCACCGCTCTCTGGGTCCTTGCTCACTTGCCCTAATCAGCTCACTAGGGACGAGAATGTGTGAGTCCCGGGACGCCGAGGTCTGCTCGAACACTGACTCAGCAAGAGAGACAGCACTGACAGACTCATACAGCTACACAAAACACACACACACACACACACACACACACACACACACACACACACACACACACACACACACACATCTCACTGTGTGTCAGAGGCATTGCATTGTTTCCAGGGTTTCATTGAGTATTCAGTATTCATCCCTCCTCGGTCCACTCAGTCGCTACTCGACGCTAAAAAATGTAAAAGTGCCTCGGGGAGAAGTCAGGACCGTTATTCCACAAATAGTCAAACTATCCTGACAGATGAGCTCAAACTCTCGGCTGAGGTTTTCCTATCGACGCTGCAGCAGCACCAGTCTGTCTGTTTAAATACTGTGCAGAAGCTATTTCAATATGTGCAGCAGTTTGGATACAGAACAGGAAGCCGAGGAGACGCTCGAGGCAAAGTGGTGTCCGCCGCCGATGCTGCTGCACAGTAAATAATAAGTGTTGGAAACATAACAACGCACACAGTCTCAAACTAAAGTTAAAGAACTCTTGCATCAGCTGTGTATTGTGAAACATAGAATGAAAATCAACGTGACGTCTTTGTCCAAGAAGCTTGATCAGCGCAGACCAACACCTGTTCTTCGAGCAGACAGCTGATTGGCTGATTGGCTGCAGATGAGGAGAGCCACTTCTTCACACAAAGAAAGCGACTTCACTCTCATCAGCGCATTTCATTGCACACAATAACACAGATTATTAAAGAAAACCTTAAACCCCTCAAAACATCAGATATCCCAGCGTGTGATAATTCGAGCCAGTCCTCAGAAAATGACCGGAAATGTACAAAAAAATCAATGTATTTGTTGTTAGGCGGCGACCTCTAGTGGCTGTGGGAAATATTACAGCAGTACAGGAGGATGTAGGATGGAGGACGATAACTCAGGATGGTATGTCGATTAAACAAAGGCGGGATTTTAATTCACGTAACAGCTGTTTGTGTCCAGTGTTTGACAAGACGTCAACAGAGAGTTATTCTGACTTAGTTATGTAATAAAGTAGCATCATCTCGTAAGTTACTTGGGTAACATAAGTGCATTTAAAGAAGAGGTAGTTAGAAAAGTAACATACTGTTTTAAACTTAAACCAAAATGATGTGTTGGATAACTTTCTCTTTCAGGAAGAAAGTCTGACAAAGTGTTCGCATGGAAGTTGTTTCTTTTCCGTGTCTTTCTATCGGACGGTCCGTCCAAACGCTTTGGTCCAGAGTGAAATATTACAACAATTGCCAGTTAGGTTTGTACAAATAGTCTTGGAGCCTTCTGACTTTGATGATCCTCTAACTTTTCACCAGAGGCCTGTGCTACGAAAGCACATCAACATATCCAGAATATGCTTCCGTGATGTGGCTTCATTAAGCACAACAATCACAGTCAAGCTAAGCGGTCACACAACGGTCGTTATCGACTCAATAAGTCAACCCAGGTTTACCACATCGAGCCACGAGCGTGTAGGCGGGGAGCTGTTTGCAGCGTATGACTGATCACAAATCAGCTGCAGTGCAGAATCTGTTATTAAAGAAGAGTATTTAGATAAATGTAAGACAGCTAACAGCGACACAGTTGCAGCTGCAGGATGGCAGGTCCAGCTGTTCATGTGTAGCTTTGTATTCTGCAGATAAATCGTTAGAGCACAATCTTTGTTTCTCGCCGTAAAGAGTTGATTCCTTTGTTTTTCTGTCAATGACAGAATAATAAACTTGTGATCTGAAGATAAACAGTTTCAAGTTTGGCCTTTCTCGGCTTCCGTACCAAACACTTTACAGTCGAGTGTTTTTAAAGGACTGAAGTATGTTTGGAATCAGATTTTCACACTTTGTTCTTTTTTACCGTGTTGTTGTTGTAACGTGCCGCTGGCAGGTCATTTCTCTCTGGACGCCGCAGCAGCTTTCACAGCGCTGCTTTGTGCGCTGGACGGGGTTACAATGGACTTCCTGTGGCTGTGGAGCCGCCATCTCCTCTGCACCAATCAGAGCTCAGCACTGACCAACACAGCGTCCAGCACAATGTTGGGCCGTTGCCATGTGAGCGGCGGACGAGTGTAAACAGGAGGGGAAACAGAGAGTGTTTGGACTGGTTAAACTGGGAGCTGATGGTCCGCGGAGATAGAAAACAAACAGACGTTTTCTCTGTTTGGTCTCCGTCCTGTCCGGACTCCACCAGCCAGTCGTCTGTTTGTAGTAAACACGACAAACATTTACTTTACCTCACACACCGATATTGTATATTTTCTCTTTTGAATTATGGAGGAACAGACGGCAACACCTCGTCTTTAATTTAGCCGTCACTCCCTCAGCATCAGACCTCCAGACACTTTCTGTTAGCTTCCTTCTCTTCTCATATAGAGAGTAAAGCAGCAGTGACTCAGGCTTCCAGGAGAGAGTGACCACTTGTGACGCACGGTGCAGAAACCAAATGTCAGAAATCATTCCTGACATTCCTGCTTAGTTTTCCTGGTCAGTAAATGTCTGTCACACCTCCTCCGTCTGTCAGTGACGTCACACAAACTCTCCTGTTACTCTCTTTATTATAAACCAGATGAAGGCTTGGACAGAAGAATCAGAGGATCTCAAATTATTGATCCCAGACTGGGAAATTATTTAAATTATATTATATTATTATATTAAAAAAAATATATATATACATTATATTTTTCGAATCTGTAGATCTAATATACTTATTTATGTTATTTTAACAGTGTAATAACAATGTTTTCACCTTGTCATTACATATTTCACTTATATGAAGAGTTATGTTTTAAATTAGTGTCATTTTCATACAAATGATAATCAAATAATTGGAACATATCACATTAAATATTCTCTATGTCTTTATTGACAAATATACAGTACTGATTTATATATGTATATATATACATATATAAACCCTACATGTATATGTATGTGTGTGTGTTTGTGTGTATAAATACTGTATGTATAAGTATATAAATGTATATTTATACATACCAACAGTATATATATATATATATATATATATATATATATATATATATTTATATATATATATTTATATATTTATACATAAACACACATATATATACAGTATATATACAGTATAAGTATATATACTGTATATATACACACATATATTTATATAATAAATACATATAATTTAGTCTTTATTTATATGTGCAAAATATATTCTATGTAATAGATTTTTAAATACATCAGGATGTGTTCTAATACATTATTAGAGAGTATTTTCATTATATTTTGAAATATACTCTTGAAGCAAATGACAATATATTTGCATGCATTGTCAAATATATGTGGACAGTTTCTCTGTACACAACCTCCAGGTGTGTTTGTCAGATGTGATGTAGCTGCTGACTACAAACAAAACTCATCACGTCGTCACAATGTTATGAGATGGAAACATGTCTGAACACTGAGATCCTGAAGTCACACAGTGCAGAAAGAAGTGATAGAGACACTGTGTCTTCACAGCAATTTGAAAACTGTTAACTTAAAGTAAAGAAATCACACAGTGTTGCTTTTATATAATAACTTTTTTATTATAACTTCATTCAAACTGTCCATCTAATCCTTTTTGAATATATTCTACCTTTGTTGTGTCGGTCCTGCTGGGTGTCTCTGTCCTGTTATGATTGAACTGTATATTTAGTTTTCACTCCTGACAATGGAACAATGGCTCTGAGTCAATAAATCTCAATTTGAGCGTGTTTATTATGATTTATCGTCAATGAACACGACACAATTCGTCTTCTTGTCTTCATATGTTTTGTGTGCCGAGCTGCTTCTGGTGACATAAAGCAAACCTACAGGCCACATCGCAGGGCGGGCGAGATGATTGAGGCTCCCTGCTGGACTAATTAAGAAACATATTATTATTATCATCACTGTAATTAATTGTGCTGTTGTTGCTTCTATTGTAATCATAATTATTATTGTCAGAAAAACTCCAGCTAATTTCCCCTCCGATGAGTCATCGCCTCAGCAGTCGGCGACAACATTCATTCGCTGCCGAGTTTGGACTTCTTGACTTCGGCGACTCCTTAACGTCTTTAAGAACCGAGTCTCTGCTCATTGAGATGCGGAGGGCTCATCTGGTGGTGTGTAGCAGCCTCAAAAACAAAGATGTGTGTGTGTATAAGAGGCTGGTCTACACACACACACACGCACACACACACACACACACACACACACACACAGACCCCTTGTGGGTTGTGATCGAACAATCTCTGGTGGTTGGTCGTTGTGGGCAGCGAGCCAGCGAAGCCTTTCATCCTGCCTCTCTCTCTCTCTCTCTCTTTCTCCAATACAAACCTTATGTCTCTCTGCCTCCTTTTCATTCTCTCTCTATTTAAAACACACACACTCCATTTTCCTGTCGCTCTAAATCTCCACCTCTCTCTCTCTTTCTCTCTTTCTCCCTTCATCTAATTTCCGGTGTGAACGAGAGGACGGACGTGCCAAAGTGACCCACACATCACAACATCACACGCACAGACACATAAATAACCACACACACACACACACATACACACACACACACACACATGACGCCGATGCTGAATGTGAAGTAGGTCAGTGTCAATGTGGCCGGTCGCATTCACACACGCTGCAGCAGGAAAGAGGCGAATTAAAATCCATTTGAATAAACATATTTAACATGCATGTCGATGTTGCGGCGCTTTAACTGGAGCGGGAGGCTGGAAGACATGTAGGACATCTGATCCCCCAGAGTTCCTCCGCGGAAATGGATTTTCTTGGTCAAACGGATAAAACTGCTGAAAAAACATGATCGTGTTATGTGACGCAAAAAACGCTCCACTGAGGACGGAATTATTTATAGAGCGAAAGAACCGGAGCAGATTTGCATGTGAAAGGTTGGATCACGACATGAGCACGTCAGCCTGTCGGTCCGTCCACCATTTAGGTCCACAACAGTGCTGAACGCCACAGTGAAATATCTCAACAAAGACCTGGTTCTGTCATCACAAAACGGGCTGGAAAATGTCCAACGTCCGGTCAAAAATATCCAGCATAGTAGTGTGACGCTTACAAATGTTGAAACCTGATGATTCATTCTGCTGGTTTTTCATCACCATGTCTGAATCTATACATTCCCATCAGCCTCAGCTGCACCTTCACCATCAGTGTGTGTGAATACGTCCAAGTTGTGGAGCACTTTGTCCATTAAAGCAGAGAAGTGCCGTCTAAACGCCGTCCGCAGCCACGCAGAGCTGCTAACTTGGCTGTAAAACTCTCCGTCTTGTTTACAAGGGCCAATTTTTCCTCAACGCAGAAACACTGGAGTCTCCTGGATAATTTATTATGTTAGAGTAATTGGTTATAAATTTTTCAACTCCTGTTCGTGACAAATTACATTTCCATTCAGAGTTTGTTGTGCTGAAAGCCAATAAATACTACAGTACCCACGAGCCTGTGTGGCCTCCAAACGCACAAAACAGCCCAAAATGTAGATGTGAAGCGATTCAAGAGGCTTAATTAACACACCTCTGATGTCTCCTCGCCCCGTAAAAGAAGAATAACACACACACGTTTTTAAAGCCAGCTTTTTTGGTTGACTTGACAAATGCAAACGACGTCCACAAACAAGTACCACAACCTGCATCTCTGGAAATGTTACGAACGCTAAGATAGAAACAAAACCAGTAAATCAGTCAGATTATTATTTTAGCCACTTTATTAGATCTGCTGAAGCTTCAGATGTAAACGTTATCTTTAACTACCTAATCATTAGTTACTCACTCATGAATGGTTAATTAGCAGTTAGTTCCTCATTAATTCCTCATTCTTTCTCTTGTAACTACACAATATCTGTGTCCCTGATTGTAAAGGTCCAAAAGTCTGAGACCAAAGTGAAAATATCTATTCAGAAAGAGTCAGAAATCAAATTGTTATTCTCAGCAAAGAAAGCCTTTCTCAGCTCGACTCAAGAGTTCCCTGAGAGGGCGAAAAGCAACTTCATCACAGATACAAACTTTTCAAAAGCATTAATAATCTGTGTGAACAAACACACACATAGGAGATAAAACTGCAGCTGATGTGACGAGCTGAAGCATTAACGTCTGTGCTTATTTAGGCTACTGGCCTGAAGCTCGCTAATGGATTGTTCTGAATAACTGAGTTGATTTGAAGTAGAGATAACTCGGACCACTTTATCAAACTGTTATTGCACTCCACCGTCTCTTCTTTCTATCCTCCAGATGTTTTGACTTCATAACCACAAAGATATCTCTGCGTTGGTCCGTCATGACGGATCCAGCTGTGGCTGCAATGATCTTTCTACATTAGTGAGCGTCTGATGTGTTCGTCCTCCTTCTGTAAAACCACCGAGTGACATGATGTCATCCGCCAGGGAGCAATTCAAACCTCCGCCCACACATCATCAACACCAGCTAATGTGGGCACGACCTCATCCGCGAACACAAAAGACTGACATCTGAGGAACATCTGATTTCTAAAGATGACTTCTGTGGCAGAGAACGGAGACTTTCTTTTCTTCAAGTTGAACATCTTGGCTGCTCCACAATTTCTGAAATACTGTTATAAAAGATCTGTGATCAAAATGTGTCCGTCAAATAAAAAGCCGGCTTCCACTTCTCACACTTTGATTTTTAGTCTTTGTCACTTTTTGTTTGATGAGACTGTTTTTGATTCAAATAAAAACGTTGCCAATTTTTACAGACTGTATTTGAATCATGTGACATCCTCATGATTAGTTACCACAGTTACACTTTGAGAACTGTGGCTTGTGTTGTGAATTAACCCTTAAACTCAAGTAATTTATTGACTTCTAGCGTTGACCCAGTCGGACATTCAAGCTGCTGTTCAATATCTTTTAACACTTAGAGACTGAGAGTATCTGTTGGATCTGTCTCATTATACGTTTTAATTTTATGTTTGTTTAGTCGTGGAGAGTCTTAGAGAATGGATGGATTTACCAGAACATTTTCAAATAGCCGGTCACAACTTGGTGTATTTGGATCTTTATTAAACCTCCGTATGAATTTGTGTCGACATCTGATCTTTCCTTGGAAACAAAATCAATTAATTTTAATATTATCTTTGGTTTTTCAGTATATATTTCATTTACTGACCGTGTGTCCACAAAGAGAGAATAGAAAGGTTATCGTATCATAACAGAGACAATAAATCAACTCTGCAGAACGTGATGGCGAAACCACTAAAAAGCTGAGAAACTCTTTTTTTAATAAGTTGTTAATGGATAAATAAGCAGTTAAAATTAATTAATAAAATGTGATTAATAAACAGCTGGTGGCTGTCTGGGTCCTTGAAGGTTAAATCTAGTCGCCACAGAAGAATCTATTCAGATTGTTTTACTAAAGAAGGTAAAAACACAGTCGTGATGTGACAGATGTTAGCATCGTTCTCCAGTAACAGCTCATAGCTTCGTTTCCCAGAAGTTAAACAACACCAGTCTGCAAACTGAATGAGTCGGTGGTCCGACATGTCGCTGATACGATCTTACATGAAAGTGCTGCGGATGAATCAGTGTTCCTCTAAATATAAACCACAAGCAGCTGGATGATAATAAAGCGAGTGGCTCAGAGCTGAGTGGCTTCATCTGTCCAGAGTGTCTGCAGGATGAATGCAGCTGCTCTGCATGAGTGCATGGTGATGAATGTGTGTGTGTGTGTGTGTGTGTGTGTGTGTGTGTGTGTGTGTGTGTGTGTGTGTGTGTGTGTGTGTGTGGGAGGTAGCTACATATGGAAAAAGAAGAGGTGGAATGAATAACGAGGTTTGTTCTCTTGTGTTCGAAACACCTTTCTCTTTCATTCTTGATGCTCTTGTTCTCTCTTTGTGGAGACGGACGTCAGCGTCTGATTGTTATCACGGTTATCAATACACCTGAACACAGGTGAATGTGGTCAGTGTGGGGATTTAATAGTGAGGTGGTTTTAAATATTTGAATCTTCTCTCAGCTCAAACATAAAGAGACTTTGAGGGACTAAAAGTTCCTCTTAATCCCTAAATTTCCGCACAGTTCATTGTTTTGAAACTCGACACAGTTCCCCCGTTGAGTGAAACCATAAACCAGGACTTGACGCACTTTTTGTGCATGTTAAAACAAACCAGGGGAAATTCTCAGGAATCCCTTAAACAGATGGGCATCAACTCAAACAGGAGGGAAAAGAGCATCTGTTGGCCAATTAATGTGGTGGAGACGCACATTAATTCACGTTTCTTTTGCCCGATTCTTATCAAATTTGTCTCAAATATTATAGAGACAGACCACCTTGCATATCCTGACCCTTCCCCTTAAACACCAATCGTTTGCTTTATAGCAGCCGAACCGGGAATGATATCAGCTGATTGATCTGGTGAAGCTCCAGACGGACTTCTTCTGCATGTAACAGGAGGACATCAGTAACACTAATCTTTTTTGTCCAAATACGTAAAATAAGTTTGTGTCGTGAAATGTACGTGCACAGTAGAAGTACAACCTGTAGAAAAAAGCATATTTCTGGCCCTTTGACTGGTGATTCTACTTCTAGTTGAAGTTTTGTATGTCCTGGTGGCCATTTAAAGAGTTCATATTCTGCTTTTGGGGTTTATTTCCCTTTCCTTTATTGTTTTATGAAGCATTGTTGTGCATATAAAAGTTCAAAGTCAACACCAAAGGGTGTTAAACGCTGCTCCTGCTCGAGCATTTACTTCTGTGCGTCACTATTTAACAGGCATTCTATAAATATATATTTATATTGATGTAAATACATATATATTACTAAATATAATCACTCCAGTCAGTCAGCAGACTTACAGTTGCTACTGCTGTAGCGGCGTTATTTTAGATCACACTACCTTGCTCGGTATGACCGGCCCTACTGAGCCTCTGATTGGCTAAATCCTGCAAGTAAGGCGCATGTGCTTCTGTAAATAAAGTCAAAATTAACGTTCCGTGCTCTTGTTAGGTTTAGTCACAAACACCACTTAGTTAGGGTGATGAAAACATCATGGTTTGGCTGTAAATACTTAAAATCTTTGGTATCCACGATCAGATTCAGATTGTACAGCCTCATGAAAAATCGCATTTTCTGGTGAATTCACCAGGCGAGCAGTTACTGGACTGAACAGGCGCCATCTTTGTGTCCGGTATTTAGTTCTATCATAAACCTGTGAGTATGTCTTTGAATGCGTCTTGCTCGACTCTCAGCAGCTAGTTTTACTTCCTTTTTTTTTTAATCTAGACACGACGTGTAAAGCCAAATTCTCCTTTCACAACATGTTTTATTTTTCCCAGAAAGTCTGCTGAACCATGTGAGATTACAAGATGACAGTGATGGGTATCAAAAAAAGAAAATCTAATCTCGTCTCCTCCGCCTCAGACAGGAAGAGACGGAGCGGAGCAGTGGCGCCGGCCCGTCAGCTCGCCGGGTTCTTTCTCCTGAAGTGACGCAGACGGTGAAGAGCTGTAATTAACGGCCGGAGAACGGCGGCACCCTGACATTCTGCCCAACGGAGAGGCTGTCACGCACACACACACACACACACACACACGGTGCCACCTGCTTCACCCACTAACCAATTACTGGACTCAGCTGGTGTTCAGCCGCCTTCAGGTGTGAGTCTGTGTGTTGGTCTTATTAATATTTTACATAAAGAACATTTGGTGTTGAAGGTCGCTGACAGTTTGACGTTTGTGTCGGACAGATTATTATATTTTCAAACTCAGGAGAAGATGTTTCTCATTCACGAGGAGAGACAAATGCCTTCAGTCGGTCAGACCCGCAGGAACACTCTCTCCCAGTGGAAAGATCTGTGGGTCACTGGTTTTTAACTGGTTTCCTGGAAGTTCTGAATCATGCCCGGCACTGCGAACGAGCCACCCTCGACTGTTAAATAACTGCAGGAGGATTACTCATGTGATCATCAAACTGTGGCTCAGTAGAAAACTCTGCAGTCAGCCATAAATGGTGCTGGATTTGGTTTTCTGTGGAAGAGTAAATGTTTCTGTGGAAATCAGCAACAGATTGAAATTCTGGGTTCTGGAGCCGATCTGTGGGATCAGGAGCAGAATCAGAGCTGATGAAGATATATTCTGATGAATCGTGTGGGTTTGACGAAGACAAGTACACTTCAGTCTATGACTTATATATTTCCTGCCTCCTTGTGTGGCTTCAGATGTCGTGAGGCAGTTTGCGGGTTTCGGTTCAGGGTCTTTGTTTGGTTGTTCACAGGAGCCAGAAGGTCCAAATACAGCCAGAGAGATGCTGAACGTTTGAAGCCAGCAGGCTACGTTATCTACCTGTGCAGTCATGCTGCCCATCAGTGTCTCAATAAAAGGAAGAAACCATCAGAAGATCCCTCTTTCTTTGTTTTCACTGCTCTTAGCCTCGTTAAAGTGGCTTTGTGTTACAATTTCTAGTAATTAACATGTATTAATATGGAGTTATTAAAGATTAGTGACCAACATGTCCACCGAACAGGATCCTGAAGTTAAATTAAATACATTTTAAGACCTCATCGCCAGTTTTGAGTTCTATTAGAGGTTTATTGGAAAGAAACATATCAAACTTTGGGGGTCATTAGGAGGGTCACGCCACGTAAGAACGAATACTGAGAGGTGGAAGAAGTATTAAAATCATTCAGTCATGTCAAAGTAGCAACACAACAATGTAAAAGTCCTGCTTCAATAAAAGTAGAGTGTCATCAGCAAACAGTATGAAAAGCAAAACTCGCTCTGTAGAAAATTGGCCCTGTGACTGATATATTATTAGATAACTATCATTAGTTTATTGATGTTGTATCAGTGATGTTGTAGCTGTAATTAATTTATATACTATTATGTAGTTACATCTAGTGATTAAATCTGAGGGGTGGTGAGATTATTAACAGGGTAGAAAATAAGAAAAACTGTTCAAATTTGTGTTGTTTTTCTGGAAATTCTATCTAATCTCAGTGAGTTTTACCTCTAAGAGCCTCAAAAATCTATTTCAATTCAACCATATGAGGAGTTAAGAGGGGAAATGTCTGGTAACAACTCAAATCAGGCAAACTTGACATATTTGGATAAATAACAGGCTGTAAAATGACTCTTCAATACTTTTTGAGACCCTTTCCGCCTCAAACATAATCTATCTTTAGTACTATAACTTAAGAAAACACATTTTTATGTCTCTATTTGTTCCTGTTAAGAGTGCAAATGCAAAGCTACAGAATATTAAAGAACCAAGATCTCTTTTTCAGGATGGCGGTCTCATGTAAACACTGCGATACATGTTGATCGTGAAGTGGAAGTTCTGCCTCGCCGATGCAGCCTGATGCAAAAAACCTGAATCCGCTGACAAAACCAAACAGTTGGAGCAGGATCGTCCCGTTCAGGACGATCTGAGCTTTAAATAGACGCATCGTTGTGCTGCTGAAGTCCTGGCAGCCTGCTGGTGACGGCGGAGGACGGAGCTTCAATATTTAGCCCGACATGAAAGTCATCGCTCACGAAAGAGGAAGAAGAAACAGAGCTAAAAAAAGAGTTTCTCAAAAGGACACATATCTGTTCTGCAATCATCTGAATAATTCATTGAAGGTTTCCTGCAGCGTCATGTTTCTCTCACAGATGCAGAAAAAGAAAACGACAGTTATTAAAATCACGGCTGATAGTAAACGTCCACGTGAGCAGCGACAAGCGCGGACAGCAGCCAGCGATGGAAGTGAAAACCCCTTCAGGAGGTTCACAGAGAGATACGAGACCACCTGCTGTTTCAGTAAAACATGGCAGCATCTCGTTCTGTCAGAGAATATTTAGTGGAGCAACATTTGCTTCTCGCTCCTGCTCATTTATTTCCCCTCGCGCAGTGAATGTGTCGCCCCAGTTCAAAGTCTTTTGATGTATATTGTCATTCAAATGCATTCAAAATGGGCTTTTAAACACCAATTATTCTAATTTAGGGATTTAACATTTAAGTAGCAGGTCTGGTAGCTATTGTTCAGTCACTCTTCCTCCACCTACACATCTCAGTGTGCTCAGTTAGTATTAAAATATATTTTGCAGAGCAGAAAACAGGACAGAGGGACGCAGTTGTAAAATAGCTAATATATCTTTATCAGATATTGATTGAGAGCCACGTGCAGATCTCTGATCTCATTGTTGAATCTTTAACACATCTGAACAGCGACTGAGTGACAAAGATCCGATAAACCTGCTGCTGACGCACCTTCAACAGTCGTGTTGTTTTCGACCTATTCAGTAAATACTTCAGTTAGGATCAGTGGGCCGTCATGAGCAGCACCGGCACTTTTACAGAATACTCTCCGGTGGACAGCGACTTATTCTTGCATACCAGAACTTCTCACAAGCTGCCGGTACCAGATTCTGCCCTCTCTGTATCGGAGTACACACTGATGATCTGTCAGACAAGTCGCAGCTCTTCAGGTTAAACCTTCGTCAGGTTAGAGAGACAGATGATTTATTGATCCGGTCTGAATTGTGTCATCAATCACAAATATGATGTTTGTCAGTCTGTCATCAAACTAATGAGAGTCAGACTGTGAAACTACGTCATTATAAAGACGACACGGTGTCGCTAGTGACGTCGTCTCCTACCTTAAACACTGTAGAGCTGCTCCTGTTTATCAGCAGCTCTCAGAACTGAACCAGAACCAGAACCAGCTCTCCTCTCACAGAAACATGGGCAGATTTATTGTGATGTTGGCTCCATGTTGGTGTTGTTGACGCGTGTTGAGCGATACGAAGGTCGTTTTTCTTACTCTAATTACGACAAACTGAGACTTTATTGACGTTTAAACTGACAAACATTGTGTGTGATTCATGACACAATTCAAACAGGATCAATACTTTATTAGTATCTGTGAGATTCACTACAGCTGATAGACGTCGTTGCTTTCATTTTCAACCTATATGGTGTTTTTTCTGGTGATGCTTCAGTCGCGTCACTGAGGTGAACGTGGTCTCGTCTCTCCTCCGCTGTTGTTTTTAAGGTCAGATTCATATTTTGTGCCCCACTAGACGTACAGAAGAATAGCAAAGGTTTTCTTCGTCCAGCAGGTTTGTTGTTTCCCAGCCGAGGAGTAGAAACCTGAACTTTGCGGCTCCGTGTGAACCCTTTCTTCCTCTCGGCCGGACTCCGCTGCAGTCCAGCGTTCTCTGACGCAGGCGGAGGGAAGAATGAAACGAGGCTGCCGGTGTTTTTGTGCAGTGATGTTGGCTGCGACCCGCCGCTGGTGCTGGGAGTCCATTTGCTCTGTTCAGCAGCTCAGAGAACCGGACCAGACACAGAGACAGACGAGACCCCCGGCTGGACTTAAAAGCTTTTTTTGTACGAGCGGAGAGTTTTCATGCTGTTTCCTCCTCCATCACTCCTCGTCTCCTAACTTTCATCATTGTACCTTTCTTACTTCCTTCATGTTGCTTCCTCACTCTTTAGATTTCTTTCTTTTTCCTTCACATATCAACACGTCTTCCTCTCTAACCTCAACCACTGATCTCACATCATGTCAGCTGCAACACAAGAAGGAAAACAAAATCTGTTTCCTCCTTTGAGCCGCTGAAATCTGCACATATTAAAACACGACACGTCAACATTATCTCCGTTTCTCTCCCTGTCTCTCTCTCTCGGCTGAGTGCAGGTTATTGATCGGTTCTGTCGATGCGGGTCGGCCTTTTAACTCAGTTAACTTTGTTTATGGCTCAACTTAAAAACGCGGTGCTGGAGGAGACAAACAACACAGGACATCTGCGCCTCCTCCGTCATCTGATTACGGAAACCTGCCGGACAAACGCTGAGCTGTAAAAGACATTTAAAGTCCATCACGAGACGCTGACGGATGAAACATATCAAGAATATTGACAAGAAAACATAAATCATTTCATATGTCGTAGTTTTCTTCTTTTGCCTCCTTCTGGTCTATTTTGTTTTTACTTCTTTTAAAAGCCAACTTTTAAAATCACTTGTTTCTTTAATATCTTCTCTTTTTATGTCTGATACCTTTAAATTGCCTTTTTGTTTACAGATTCTAAACATATTATTCTTAATAAAGCTACAAAAAAAGCTTTGTAAAGGTTTCACAAAGGTTCAGCTTAATGAAAGTGTTTGCTGCTCATACGGCTTTGATTAAAATCAAGTTTATTAAAAATTATAATTGGACAATAACTTGTTTGATGCTTTTATTAATGTTTATTATTGACGCACAGCCTGATTTTGTTTCAATCGACACCAATGACAGATAATTACCTGCTTCTCACAGCTGACACCGAAAAGATGACAAATTATAGTGGATGATTTAATATTCCACAGTTTTAATAATAACATTTGTTGTGTTTAAGCTTGTAGACGTTTGTTGGACATGTGTAGCAAACTGCAATCATGTTTTCTTCTTCTAAAACTGTAAAAATGAAACCAAAAAATATAATCCGAAGTCATACTTCAGATCTGGCATCAGCAGTTTACATCAGTGTAAAGTCGTCAGCCGGTAAAACCAACGAAGAAGAGGAGGAGGAGTATTTAACACGACTGGCTTGACCGGAACTTAATCTGCAAAGTAAACGACCGGCCTCACCGAGATGTGAAAAAAGCGTCTGTAAAAAGGTGGATAATCTTTTTTCTTTTCAGCCTCACGACCCCGAGAAATGAAATGATGTCAACAAACATTCAGATCATTTGGTTTAAAAGGGGAGATTTGCTGTTTTTCTCTCATTAACATGACTGTACACTGTATTTTGGGCTAAACAAGCTATTTAAATTATCATAAAATGGTGATGGACATTATAAAGACTCAACATTTATTAACATAAATAATATCCAGATGAACTGATGATGAATTAAGTTGTTTGAAATGTATCTGCTTTGTGTGTCTGTTTTGTTCCTGCAGCTGTACTTCAGCCGCTCCCTGATCCGATTATAAATGTGTCTCCTGGTGCCTCCAGCAGGGCCGTGAACTGGACCTTTAAGTACCAGCTCCTCACAGAGATAATAGACACTCCTGCTGCTTCTAAAGCCACAGAACCGGCTGGACGTTCGTCTCCCGGTCGATACCGGTGAACAGCTTAATAACCAGCGCTGCAGGACGGACACAAAGAGGAAAAACCAGAGAGCTGAGAGCTGCAGGACTCATGCAGAGGTAAAGTTCAGGTGTGCAGAGAAACAGGTCTGACACTGTCCATTAAAAGGTCAAAGTCTCGACCGTCGCTCACGACAAGGAAAACATCCCAGCATGCATCTGTGCTGCTGTTTACAAAGACCAGACAAACACTGAGCGTCGTGCAGACAGAAGCTGACCAATCACAGCTCTGCAGCCTCACGTCAAGCTTCAACTTTACAACACAAACAAAAGTTATAAATAACTTGAGATCTGCACTCGGCATCTGTTTGCAGACGAAGCAGAAACACAACAAGTCTGACTGACAGATTATTAACGCTGACAGCGTGAACATGAGATCTGAAGCTTCCGTCTTGTTAGCTTCATTAAAGATGCACTGCGCACTTTCTTCTTCTTCCTCTCATCTATTCCCAGATTATTTCATTCATCAGCTCAGAGTGAAATTCTTCTATGTTCGCCTCAAAATAATTCAGCTCTGTAACGTTTCTCCGCCGTACAGCTGAGGAGCACGAGCGAAGTCTTATCGGTCCAAACGTTCCCAAACCGCTCCACACCCTCAGCTTTCACTGGAATCCAGCGAACTTCAAACACCCTCAGATTTAATCTGCAGCTGCGATAAGGTTCGGCTCGGCTCCGCCCGAACACACACTCGGACTTCTCTCAGTGTTTTTGTCAAAAATGAAAAACAGTTTCTTACCTGATAGGATCGGACGGCGTCACAGGAAGAGATCCAAACATGGAAGAGAAGAGAGAAGGACGAGTTAAAAACAACAACATCAACTCTACAAAGACGTGTTTAACTTAAGAATTCATTAATTTAACTTTCACTCTTTTCTTGAGCAACTTGAGAAGCAAGACAGTGAACATGAAACTTCCACAATATTCTTAAATCTCCTGAATTCATTTATGATCAGAAAACAGTCGGATCTTTGCTGTAATTCTGACTGAATTATTATTATTTTTGGTCTCACAATCATCAGATTTTTATCTGAAGTGCTGCAGGAGGAACTCTCATGTGAGTAAAAGTTTGTTTTTGTAGGTGGTTGTTGTCGTCGTGCTGGTTGAGAAGAAGCACACAGAGTTTTAACAAAGTCATACTGCAGTAAAAGTAAAGATATCGTGTTGAGATATTACTGTGTTGAATATATCGAGTAAAAGTCAGATATGAAATGTACTGACAAGAATCAAGTGTGATAAATATTCTTAATCATCAAAAATAAAAGTATAATAAAAGTAAATTATAGATATATTTACATGTGTATATAATCTTTATAGTGTGGATCGATTGATTATCAGTCTGTCTGATTATTGGATCCAATATTCAGCATTTTTCCGATTATCAGTTGTTTTTTTTGATGTTCTTTTTATCCATCTGTCGATAAAAAAACACATTTTTAAAGAAAAATGTGTTAATTTGGCTCTGACGCAGCCTGTAATCTGCAGAGTACATATAACTAATGAATGTAGAGGAGTAAAAAGTAAAATATCTGCCTACAAAATGTATTGTTGTTGCAAAAAAATCAACAGTTTTAAAGCACTTAGTTACATTCCTTGGTGCGTTTAAAGCTAAATGCTAAATGCTAAAGTACAGTGTGATGTGCTAAAGCTGTGTCAGCTGCTGCTAATTAAAAGGAAACAGTAATCAGCTCACAGGAAATTCAAGCAAGAAGATAAAACAAATGAGTGAATTACAAATTGGGACAGACAGAAATCCAACATCCAAACCAGCAGATTAACTAAAAAGCCTGCGACGGATGATTAGTTACAAGATGAATAAATGATACGAGGTTTGAAGAAGCGGCGCTGGTCGGTTCTGTTCTCTCATCAACCGCTAACGACTGTTCTGGAGGACAAACAGAGACTCGGCGTTAAGTCCAGTTGGCATCTTTTACAGAGAACCAGCAGGTTTTTATTAATTCAGCGAGAGCCTGAAGGATGCTGCAGGACAGAGGCTGGAGCTGCAGCGAGCAGCCGGTCCAAAGAAAATGAGCTGCAGACTGATTTTAATCAGCGTCAGCAGAAACATCGAACATCTGTTGGTTTCAGCTTCTTCAGTGTGAAGATTTGTTGCTTTTCTTTGTCACGTCTGACAGTAAATTCTTTGGGTTTCTGTCTGTTGGTCGGACAAAAGAAGCACCAGCATCACTTTGGCAGGAAGCTAAATCTCCACCATCTTGTATTTGTGTTCTGAGTTTAATTAAAAATCAGCTCTTCAGGCTGAATTTTGATCATCTCTCTAATAACACATTTCACAAATCTAATTAAATGTTTGGGTTGCAGAGACGTAAAGAGTCATTTCAGCGCAATTAATGAATAACTTGACACCAGAACCAGCCGGCAGGTAACTGAACCGTGAGCAGCTCCGCTAATACACAGCGACATGAGAGAGAAACGATGATGTGGAGAGAAACGAAGCCGTCCTGAACGAACTTCAGAGGAGAGACGAGATGATTCTGCTTTTCTGAGAAGAACGCAGTCATCACAGCGACTCTGATTTAATTCTGACTTTCCTTTGACGAGCAGCCAAAGAGGCATTATTGTGCACTTCAATAATAAAGCAGCGGCGCTGGCACGGTCCTAAAGGAGACGTGGAAATAAGCTGCACTGACTCCCAGAGTAAATGTGGGTGGATCGTTTAGCGAGAGAGCGGCGTGCTGAGTGGGAGGAACCGCTCAAAGATTACAATATCTCTCTTAAATCAGCCTTCGTTCTGCTTATTCATCCACAGCGAGACACTCACTGGGAGCCTAAACGAATTTATTACTCTGTTGAGAAATAAAAGATTCAAAACTGCATCACATCTATACTGAAGTTACACCACAGTCATGTGTTTCATACAGCTTCATCCTGCAGAGTTCATCGTGTGTCTGCTTATCCTCATGTGACCAACAGGGACATCTGTGTTTCCTGCAGCAGCACCTAGATTTTCTCAGACATGCTGAATGCTAACAATGCTAATTAGCATTAAACACGGCGCGGATGAGGGGGTTGTGATGTCATCAGTGTTGCAGGTATCTGATCATAAAGCTGAAGTCAAAACAAGTAGAATTATGACGAGAGGTCGTCGCTACAGGAACCAAAAACCATAATATTATGATGTCAGGGAGAAGTTATAACATCAACAGTTATCAGTTTGTAAAATGGAGATTGAAAAAATACAAATATACTTGTCTTAACATCTTTCTTGTTCGCTGTTACTTAAGGAAATTAGTCAATATAATCATAATCATAAACTAACTTCTCCTGCAGTTCTGTGTGGTTTGTCCAAGTTGTGTTGCCGTATGGAGAAATCCAAGATGGCGGACGTACTTGCGCCACTCATACT
Source organism: Diplodus sargus (assembly GCA_903131615.1). NCBI lineage: Eukaryota > Metazoa > Chordata > Actinopteri > Spariformes > Sparidae > Diplodus > Diplodus sargus. The sequence continues at coordinate 148,931 of CAEMYA010000585.1, read as the reverse complement.
GGGTAACCACTAATTGCTGCTAACTGTCGCTGCTGTTAGCTCGTTAGCTCAGGTAGCGGTGCGCTTTCGTAACCACAAACCAAAATCCACGACAATTTGACAATCTAACCTCCTGCATGTGTGAACACACCTCCAGCTAACCTGTTGCTACGAGTCCTTCCACCAGACTGTGTTTGTCTCGGTGTGTCTTCAACCTCATCCAGGAGGATCAACATGCTCCATTTCATCAGCATGCTGTTCAGCATTCACAGCCACATCCATTCACACGTCTGAGCCGCCATATGTGGACCCAATGTGCCAGTATGGACAGACTCAGGGCCAGCTGCCTTCTGACAGCCCGTCTGATCATTGTCAGAGGTGTTTCACCGCGTCGCCTCAGCCGTACGAGGACGGGAAACAGAGCTACGCCCACGGATCAAATCAGAACATTAGCATCTCTGATAAGGAGGCGTTAGCTTTGGCTGCTAGCACAGAGCTGAAGCAATAATTCATCTGTGCTGCAGGGAGGGAAAACCCTGGTTATTCCCCCGGCAGGGCAGAGTACAGTAGATTAGAGCAGAGAGAGGCGGTGACCAGAAAAAGGAGAATGTGTGTCGAGATGTTTTTAGCTGGAGCATAAAGACTGAGTCAGAAATACCGCGGCCTGCTGGGATATCACGTCTGCAGACACAGATACATGGAGGGAGGTGATGGAGGGAGGCAGAGCTGGATGCAGGGCTTCTATCTGTTCCTGGATTTACAGGGAGACACTGCAGGTGACTTCTTAACGTACAGACATCACCATGACGCCCAGCTGATCCGGCCAACCTCCGTCCAGCCCAAAGCAGATTCAAAGCTGTTGTTGAACCATTTGGATTTTTCCCCACAAGCAGTCAGAAGCTCTGTAAGTGCTTCTGTCATTGATCTATAAAAGGCTGGACACACTGAATTATTTATCCTTTTATTCTGTAAGCTGCAGACGACCTGTAGCTGCACATATTAGCTGGAAAAACACATTGTATAGTCTTACGTGGTCCAAGTTCAAACTGAATAACAACATCACTGAAAATGGACGTTTAACACGTGTTTTATCAGGAAATATCAGGAACCTGGTCATAAAAATACATTTTAATGACCTGAGAGTAACATTTAACTCATTACTTATTTACACTAACTTTTAGGGCATAAAATAGCCAAAAACAAATGCTTGTGTTAATTTAATTTACATTAAACGCATTTTAAATTGGCTACATGATGTCATTAAGTATCTGGTGTGTAATTGGCTCAGGTGAGATGACAAAGAATCACTGATTGGCTGTTGCAGGACACAGGGCGGGCATATACGCTCTGAACTGGTCAAACAGGGTGTCAATCAATAGGTCAGAGGTCAGCAGCCATTTTAGGGAACTTGTAATTGCCGTTTAATTGCGTTTGCTTTGAAAGAATCGAGTTTAGGGACAGATAAAAGCTATTTCACCACCATTTATGCATGAAATATGTGTTTTGGACGACATATTTCACTAAATAAAACAAAAGTTATACTCGGTGTCACAGTGTGTTAGACTGTGGATTAAACTTAAGCTGGAATATCCCTTTAAATATTCACTAAGTTGCAGACATGTAACGAACAGAACTGTGAACTTAAATAAAGACCTTTATGTGTATTTTCCTTCCACTAGTCTTAAAGAAGACTCAGATCTCAGAGCTTCACCTGTGATGTCGTCAATAAGACCGATGAATCTCTCTGATCGCGGCCCCACATCGTCACCACATCATGGAAAAATAAGTATTTTAGTCCTATTGTAGATTGGAGGCTGTCATCAGCCAGTGTGGCGGTGCTCCGTGCCAGGACGCCACATGGGGTCCCAACATGCTGTTTTCCCTGCAGACAGATGGCGGCTCTCTGCTCTTACAGTGGACAGAGGGTCGGATCCTGTTTGTTTTCTTTCTTTACGTCTGTGACTGTTGACGGCGAGGACGAGGAACGGGCAGCTGCTTGCCAGAGTCCAACCTGACGGGATCCTGCATCATCTGCTTCAGCGCTCGAACACCAAGTCAATACGTCGACTGTCGGTTTTCCTTTTTCCTTTCTGAGACCGTGCCCTGTCATTTGCAGAGTCATAATAATTAAATATTCAAGCTGAGTGGCTCTCTCTGTCGCTATCTTATCAATTTTTTATCGCAGCAGGTCAATGCTGCAGCGTTTCTGCCATCAGAGAGCGAGTTCACCCTCTGACTCTGCTCCTCGCTGCCAGCATGGTTTATACATGCAACAAAAGAAACATATAGGTGTGTGTGACCACCGCGTAGTGTAGAAGATGTCAGGAGAAGCATGGAGGCTAATGTGGCTGTTTGCTGTGGCCATGCTAACATCATATGTGCTGTCACATAATCGTCAACGCGCTGTTTAAAGTGTTTAAATGCATGTTTCTGTTCGTTAGCGCTTCATCTCCAGAGCAGTTCAGTTAGCGGCGTGTCGCTGCCACAGAGGTCATCTCTCCATCTGCGTGTTTAAAGCTCGTTAATGTTGAAACATTACGAGTATGAACAAATCTAAATGAGCTCAGAACCAGAAGAGTCGGTCCACAGGTCAGAGACACGGGAGTGGAAGACAACAGGATGAACAATCATTATCTAAGTTGTCGGCTTTAACTCACCGATCGACAAACAAACTATCAAACCATGATGTAAATTATACCTGATCGTGACTCATCATCAGCGCTCCAGACTGACCTCGCCACAGCACATCATTTAGGTGCGAAGTGAATTTCTTATCACGCTGTGTGCAGTAAACAGGAAACACGGTGCAGATAAATGTTTTCTTTTCATTAAATCACTGCACACTGAGAAATAATGTTAAGCTAGAAAAGTGCTGATGTTTAAAAGGCTTGACAACAAAAATAGACTTATACTTTCGGAATATTCTAAATATTCATTTATGTCTGTTCATTTTTTTTGTTTTGTTTACATTGTTGAATCTGACCTGCTGAACACTGGCTGCACCAGTGCCACTAAAGACACATTTTAGTCATACATGACAGATTTTTGGGCTTATAGCCTCGTTTATACTTGATATCAAATTATTTTCTTTCTCTGAAGTTTCTAGTTACTCTTAATAAAGGCCACACACACACACACACACACACACACACACACACACACACAGTCCAGAACATTTCCGGCGAAGTGTTTGGTGTCGAACAAGCCATCAAATGTCCAATTCAACTCTTCTTCATTTTTGTAATTTAGACAGACATGACTGCAGCTCTCAGCTCTGGAGGTGGTAACAGTAACTAGTACTGCAGCGTCAGCAGCAATGACAGCAACAGTGGAGTCACAGCAGTATAATAAGCAGCTGTTGTATAAGTAGAGTGCAGTTAGCTTTACTGTAGCACAAGAAGAACGCTTAACCGCAGGTAAAAGTAGTGGCACCAGTGATATCAGTGTTTGTGCTGAAGGAGAATAAAATCCTTAAAATCTGTAACACTCGGCCTCGTGTGTGTGAAACCAAGACATCGTATACCTGATGAGAAACTTTCCATGAACTCTAACGTCACTTAAGGTGAGACAATTTATGTTAAACCACGAGAAAAAACTAATGGAAAACCACTCTGACTGTAATCACAGAGTCACATTTACGTCAGATAAAAGCATCGCTTAAGAAGATAAAGTGCATCCAGAGCTGCGGTGTTTAAAAGTATTACGGCGAGGTCACGCAGTGTGAGGGACATTTAAATTAATGTCTGGCTTAAATGAACACGTAATAACATCAGGTCTGCAGTCCTGCTTCCTGTCTATAAAAAACAAGCTCCCAAAGCTTCGGTAACAAAAGTAAAGTTGTCTAAGAGATCTTGTTTCCTCCAGAGGGGATTATCCGAGCTTTCCGACCGCTGCAGCTGTTTTCTGTTTACACGCTGATGCAACGCCGCTGAAACGAGGAGATGAGGTGGATGCAGTCGAGGTTATCGAGGAGAAACTGCACGTCACAGTTTACAGAACAGTTGTTTTTAAGGTCATGGACACTGATGGCTTTGGATGAAAAACAGTCACTTTGTTATGACTCGTCAGGAAAAGACTGGAATCACAAACAGAGGCCAACTGTTCGACAGAGCGTTTCAACATTTGTTAGCAGAGGAGATGAGAGAGATCATCGTTCAATACGATGTCTCAACACTTGAAAGAAGAAAAAACACTGGGTCTTTTTAATGAAACACCAATTTTAAGTACTCACCAACTTTATTTCTAACTGTGAAAAGTGTCTGTTTATAAACTGACAAGAGAGTGAATCAGTTCTTCTCTTCGCCTGTTGGCCGCGTGCACATTTGCGATTGTTTGTCAGCCAAAAGCTCTTCAACTGTGAAATTCTTGTTGCAAAATGACGACATGTTGGTGTGAAGTGGTTGTTGTGGCTTTGAAAACAAAAACCTGCACAAGTTGTTCTACAGCCAACATGTTCATCCCTCTCCTGCAGCTGTTGACTGGAAAACATTTTTAAACCAACAAACCAAAAAAACATCACGGAAACCAATGCACATTTCTACATGTTGGTTTAAGGGTCGCTTTCTCCTTCAAGACACACTTCCACCGTCTTCTCCTGGTGCTATTAATAGCTGCCTGTGAACATAGCTTGGATTGTAGCTCAATAATAGCCTGAGTGATTTGTAAGGGTAATATTAAAAAGCTGCATATTTCTTGTGTTTGTAGGTCCGTCTGGAGGCTGAAAATAGATCCTCTCTTCCTCTCTCTCACACACGCTTCTCTTTTGCTTCTCTTGTGCAGTTTTAAGGATATCTTGGATTTCCCAGATGTGTTTCCAGCTGTACAGATGTGATTTCACAGGCCTGGTATGTTACTGTAAGGGTGATAAAGATAATGTTTTCCAACAGTGGGAATCAAAGTACTTTTGATGAGCACTGACAGATTTAATGCACAGTGTGCTGTCATGTATGATCATTATTTGATGTTTAAAATGGGCTCTTTGTGATTTTATCTGCTTTATGTTTTGAAGATTATGATTCTTATGGTGTTCACCTGCAACCTTATATGTAGAACAACACACTGCATTTGTTTTAATTTATGTGGGCCACGTCCAAAAGTGACAGAAGAGAAGAGACAGCAGGAAGGACAGCAGCAGATACAGCAGTAGTGACAGCAGGAAGGACAGCAGTAGTGACAGCAGGAAGGACAGCAGCAGAGACAGCAGGAAGGACAGCAGTAGAGACAGCAGTAGAGACAGCAGGAAGGACAGCAGTAGAGACAGCAGTAGAGACAGCAGTAGAGACAGCAGGAAGGACAGCAGTAGAGACAGCAGTAGTGACAGCAGGAAGGACAGCAGGAAGGACAGCAGGAAGGACAGCAGTAGAGACAGCAGTAGAGACAGCAGTGGAGACAGCAGGAAGGACAGGAGGAAGGACAGCAGTAGAGACAGCAGGAAGGACAGCAGGAAGGACAGCAGTAGAGACAGCAGTAGAGACAGCAGTAGAGACAGCAGGAAGGACAGCAGTAGAGACAGCAGCAGAGACAGCAGGAAGGATAGCAGT
>CAEMYA010000585.1:118679-143045 GCA_903131615.1 Diplodus sargus | reverse complement strand
AGGACAGCAGTAGAGACAGCAGTGGAGACAGCAGTAGTGACAGCAGTGGAGACAGCAGGAAGGACAGCAGTAGAGACAGCAGTGGAGACAGCAGGAAGGACAGCAGTAGAGACAACAGTAGAGACAGCAGGAAGGACAGTAGTAGAGACAGCAGTAGAGACAGCAGTAGTGACAGCAGTAGAGACAGCAGTAGAGACAGCAGCAGAGACAGCAGCAGTAGAGACAGCAGCAGAGACAGCAGCAGAGACAGCAGTAGAGACAGCAGTGGAGACAGCAGTAGAGACAGCAGTGGAGACAGCAGTAGAGACAGCAGTAGTGACAGCAGTAGAGACAGCAGTGGAGACAGCAGTAGAGACAGCAGCAGAGACAGCAGCAGAGACAGCAGTAGAGACAGCAGCAGAGACAGCAGCAGAGACAGCAGTAGAGACAGCAGTAGAGAGAGCAGCAGAGACAGCAGCAGAGACAGCAGTAGAGACAGCAGCAGAGACAGCAGCAGAGACAGCAGTAGAGACAGCAGTAGAGACAGCAGCAGAGACAGCAGTGTGAACATCAGTGTGAACATCAGTGTGTACATCAGTAGAAAGCATCAGGCTGCAGGGTTTCTCCTGGCCTACTTCTCTGAGCTCTGACCCTGCTGACAGTGAAGAGCACATGTTGGTGTTTCTGCAGCAGCGAGCATCAGAGACTCTCGGATCGGGCAGATCTCGGAGGTCTGGAGCAGAGCGATAAGGCGGTCGGAGAGCTCGGTGTCGTCACGCTGAGCTGCTGCCGGCCGGAGAGTTTGATTTGGACTGTTTCTGATTTGTTTTGTCGGTTTCCTGTTGTCTTTTTCTCTCCTGCGTCTGTTTGTTGAAGCCAAACAGTCGGCGCTGCTCGGCTCCGTGAAATATACGACGTGTTGTTTTTGTTTCGTATAAAACATCACAGCAGCCTGAATTAGAGCTGACGGGTTAATAGGTTTGTCTCCTGGCAGAGCGGGGAGGAGATGGATGGATAGATCTGGCCCTCTCCTGTTCTACTCAGTCACTCCGATTCCCAGCCTTTTATTCATAAATGTGTCATGCTGACTCAATCGAAAATCTCCTCAAGCGTGACATACAACACACACACACACACACACATACATTACCCACAGAAAACACAAATCACACCCTTCCCCCATAAACACACAGCACATGTTGAAATGATCTCACACAGAGCCGACTGCTGCTGAACACTTAATACCAACATTATTTTACAGTTTTATGTCAGTAAATTAATAACTATGACCTGAATCCCCCAGAAATTGGGGTCATTCTATCTAAATGTGGAGTTTGTCAGCTAAGTACTAAGACTATTTCAGCTATTTTTTTATCATTTGTGAGAAATCGAATCATTTATGTGGTGGAGAAACTTATTCACGCCTCAATATCATCTCGTCTCGATTATCGTCTCTATATTCAGCATTAAATCGACTTCGGTTGATCCAAAATGTAGCTGCAAGGCTTTTAAAAGTAAGAGAACACATTACCCCAATTTTCCTTTATTGGCTTCTCATTGCTTCAGAATTCCATTAATCTCTTATAAGGCATTAAATGGATTCTGGCTCTGAGGTGTGTTTCTGACCTATTAAAGACTTTCCACCTTTCAGATCCCGTATAAGAAGGTTCACACAGCAGACTGTGTTAATCTGGTTCATAGAGGATGAGTCTTTGGATTTTCTGTATCAAACTAATCAGCAGAATTAATGTTGGCAGTTTCTTTAGCTTCAGTTGCATGTTGTGAAGACGCTGTGCTATTTGTCTGGTTAGGTTTAGGACCAAAAACCTCTTAGGATTAGGAAAACATCACGTTTTTGCTTCAAATGCTGAGTTTTGTCGGGATAAACTTGGCTGGAAAAAAACAAATCTGTGTTTCTCTCAACACAAAGCAGCAGTGAATAAAAGCAGTGCTGCAACGTGTAAATGATTGAGAGAAAATAAGCACAACGATTATTCATTTCAGTCATTATTAATGAGTAAAAATGATGATTTTACTGGTTCCAGCTTCTCAAATGTGAGGATTTGCTGCTTTTCTCTGTCAGTTATGACAGTTGATGAAGAGTCTTTGTGTTCTGGACTGTTGGTTGGACAAAGGAAGCCGACTAATTCAACAATCACGAAGATAATCGTTAGTTAAAATCAGATTTAATTGACAAAACCTTGATATGCACCAGGAAAAATTCAATGAAAGAATAAGTAAATAGACTAAACATGTCCGTCAGTATGAGAGCTGTGAATCCACTGCTGCTGAAAGTGTCCAGTAGGACGATAACGTGCGATACATCCACAGAAAAGCTTTCATTAACTGCAACTCTGCAGTCTGCAGCTCTCTCTCTCTCTTCCTGTCCTCCTCCACCTCTCTCCACCTCCACCCTCTCAGATCCGATCGATAACTTTCACTGACTCATTTGAGCGTTATTTATCCCTGAGGGCAAAATTGAGCCATTACAGAAATCAAATGAAAGGATGAAGATAAAATGACATTGCGTGGCAGCTGTGTCCCCAACAAGGCTTTTGTCCTTCAGCTGAAGTGCCCCTGAGCAAGGCGACGGTTCACCGCTGCCTTCACCCTGCTGCGTCACAGCGTTTGATCAGCGCCGCCGCGTCAATACTGCCGACGTTATCTCGCGCATAAAAACACGGGGATTACTTTTGCTGACTGGAAGCGAAGCGTCAACTTATAAAAGTAATGAGCCGCCAGACGAGCGAGATTAACAGACATCTTCAAATCAGCTGCTTTAGCAGAGAGCTGCTGTCTGCTAATCCCTCCAATCTGTGATTCCACTCCGATAATTAGATTAATGCTCTGCGCCTTCAGGCTGCTCACAACAAAACCACTGACAACCGCAGCCCCGGTTCCAGGACGAGTACTGTTGATTTCCATTTCATGCTACTTTTCACTTCTACTACTTCATCTGTTGCTCATTTTCCAACACAGTGTTGTAGGAATGAAATGTAAATTGTAGTTCCTTTTTATGCTCAACAAGAAAACACATTCTTTATGTGTGACTGATGAGGATCTCAATGAATGAAGCTGCTTTATAGTCTGATGGTACAGCAGCGGATACTGCTGTATCTTCTGGCAGACGGCAGCATGTAAGTAACAGTAAGTGTTTTGGTTTTAAATAATACAATACAGAGAAAGATGCTAAACTATTAAATGTGTTGAAATTAGATATTTTTGTGTATCAGCCCCCAAAATTGCATATCGGTTGTGTTTCTCATCCTTGTATTCTGTTCATACTCTGAAATTCTCATGTACATTTTCTTCTTTTAATACTCTTTCATCATATGTTAGCATTTGTGTTTTGTATGTGTCGCATAAACTGCTGGATTTCTAAATTTCCCTCGAGATCAGTAAAGTATTTCCCTACTGACCGAACTGCTCTGTACAATTGTTTACAAATGCTGCCAAGACGTTCATGCATCATTACAATAATCCGATGATTTATCTGACACATATAACAGACGGCATGGAGCACATTTTCTGCTAACACTTGCAGTATAACTAATTTTACTGTACTTTAAACCGTCTCCACACAAAGGAACCTGGAACTTTTCCTGCCTTGAACTTCTTTTCAAAGAGCTACAAGGTTCTTTGAGCCCGCTGCCGTCAGCGAATCGACCGCAGTCTGGAGAGCCGTAAAAAAATGAGGTGAACGAGTCCACAGACAGTCGTTACTGCAGCTCCGGACTTTGTCCATGACCCGTCTGTTTTGAATGCTGACTGCTGTAGCTTCATGCTAATGTGTCGAAGAACAAAACAAGCTGCAGGGTTTGTTTTTTAATTCATGAATGTTCAGTGCTGCAAAACCCCAGAACATCATTTAGACCAAAGAAAGTTTCTTCAAAGGTTTCTGTGACATATGCAAAATATCTTAACACTAGTTTCTACATGTCCTTCATCCAAACATTAGATCGCTCAGAGTCGTTCACATGTAAACACTTATTTCTAGCAGTGAGTCTGGATCGTCTCACCTGTACCTGTAGCAGTAAACACACTGACCATTAAAGTAAAATCTAAAAATGTAGTTTTGCACATTTGGGTGCAGCTTTCTGTCTGTTATTTCTCTCAGGTAGATCTTCAGCTGGTTCTTAAAACTCAAAAGTATTTTAACATATTAACTTTGTTATGAGTGTGATACATTTCTGGAAAGCAAATGGAAAATACAGTTCCTCTTCTCACACAATATATTTCCGTCCTCTCTCTGTGTCACAGACTCACAGCAGACTGTTATAACTTTGCACCTTTGGCTCTCAGTGGGAGTCTGACAGAAATAGAGTGAAGTGTGGCAGCCTGATGCTGTGTTTACCTGCCCGTCACCCGGGACCTGTTGGAGGGGATTCATCTGAGCTCTGCACTGTCTTTTTTTTCCCTCCTTCAGGTGGCTTCATGTGTCCCGGTGAGAACGACATCGATTCCAACTCCTGTGGCAGCGAATAGAGACGCTGAGCTCCAGGTTCAGTAGGAGGGAGAATATAAAGTGGACTAACTCAACGGTTTATGAGAAGAACTCACGTTGACATCTGATAAGCAGCAGCTCTTCATGCTCGAACAGAGAAGTGAAAACAAATAACGACTGGGCTGATGTCTTATTGAGCGACTTCTTAATGCATAAAACATGGACACAGCTGTCGTGTTCTGCACGGACGACTCATCAATCTGCTGAACGTGACTCCAAAAACAGCCTCCTTACATTTTCTAATGAATCGGAGACTGACAGACCTCCATATCTCAAACTACTTCTGCAGCAAGTTCATCTGGAAACCTTTTGCCATTGATCCGATCAGCACCAGGGGCAGAACCAAAGAGGACGACAATGGTGGCCGCTGTTTTTCAGAGACTCTCCTCAGTATCTCCTGACATCATTGCTTTTTAAACCAGTGTGTTGACACGGCGGATACGTACGTCTCAAGTGATCGAGAGCACCGTTTGTGTCCTGAACATTTTGTGACACTGATTATTTGGTTTCTGTCAGGTTTTCACACTGGACGTCCGTGACTTTGCCTCTCCATGATGGAAAAAAACGTGATTCATCAGGTGCAATGACGATCCTGCAGCGACGATGTTCCAGGAACTACACCAACACGCGGACACTGATCAGAACCAATTTGAGATTCAGACCAAAGGAAATGAACGATTTGTGTGATCACATAACCTGTGAGTCCGACCACTCCTCTGCCTTTATCTATAACCTTCTCCTTCTCCGTCTTTGTCCCATCGGACCTCTTCAGAAAAAGGACTCTGCTCTGTTCTGCTCCACCACATCCATTTTCAATTACAGGTACCGTCCTGCTGCAGGGTTATTTTTAGCCTGCGCTGGATATCTATAGCTTCTATTCAGAGGCATCTGTCACAGATGCTGCTGCTGCTGCTGCTCCGTCACCTTCTCTATTATTTACATCTACATCTACATGTGTGCCACTTCACTGATGCTCTAATCATCCTGCAGAATAAGATTCAGATTTTTCTGATTTTTCACTGTAGATGGAAAGCAACCATTCAGATGGTTTGAACAGAAGCAGGGCTGCTGAAAAACGCCTCTGTTCTCGAGATATGTGAGTGGTTATGTGGGAGTGAAGAGGTGTCGGTGCAGAAATAAGAGAAATTAGAGCTCAGGCAGATGGTTTTTTACTTCAACATAGGGAGGAAAATGTGGCAGGAGGGAATCAGTGGGGGAAAAGGTGAGGTGATGTTTGAAAAGATGAGACAAAGGCGAGAAAACGACAACGCTATTTCTGAAAAATACTTGTTAGGATGTTTTTCCTCCCTGAAAACACCTGAGACAACCAGTGATGCACATGTTAATGGACAGTATTATTCTTCTACATTACATGGCCGAAAGTTTCATCAGTGTTCGGCGTTTTTCAAGGACCAAATCCTTTCAGCCAGGATCCAAAAAACTGGTGGAAAGGACAAATATAGAGACAGTGGCAGCAGAAACATTTCAGCCAAGTAAATCAGAAATGTTGGATTGGAAAAATCAGCCAGAAAAACAAGAAAAGCTGTTGTTTTTCACCAGAATGGAGCAGTAAACAGGTCCAAGTCAAATAGACGATACAGTAGATATCCACCTGAGCTCCACCGACCGGCTCCAAAAAAACCCAAAACAAGATGGCGACGTCCCTCCACCATCAGCCAGTCAACCTGACTCCTCTCCTGAAGTTATGGATACCATCTTGTACTTGTTCCTACAGGAACTGACAGGAATATTACTTTAACTGACCCAAAGAAACGTAAAGGGATCTGTTATCTTTCTGTGTTTGATAAAGCCTGAAATAAGTGACTTTCACTGCGCTCAGCAGGACTTGGTATCAGATTTTCGAGTCAATACTTGCAGCCTATTTTCGTCTCCTCTCCGTCTGATATCCAACACCAGAATCTGAAGCCGGCCCCTTCTGAAAACCATCAAGGATGTCCTTGTTTTGCAATGATTTCACAGCTTACAGACAAAAAGTTTAAAACCTATAAGATGTTAAACTTGATAATGAAGTTAAACTTTTGAGTCTGAAAGCTTGTAGTTTCAAAATATCGGCATCCTGAAGGTCATAATGAGGTTGCGGGTCGATCGGATAACAGTTTCACTCCAGCAGAGACGAACAAAATGTTTTTGTGAGTTTTAAAACCCTGCAGATATCAGTTCATGCAGTGTGTGTGTGTGTGTGTGTGTGTGTGTGTGTGTGGATGCTGAGAGTCAGGCACAAACTGTACCAGAGTGCAGAGTAAGCTTCACATTTTACATAATAGCATTTTCCTGCATGATGCTCCCGCGCCGCGCTTTGCCAAAAAAAAAAACATAATCCCTCCGTGTGGAGTGGGAGTTCATGTGCCAACAGACTGAGGAGATGAAAACCACCTTAAACGACAGAGAGGGAGCGGCGAAGAGACTCTGTTTGAAGTTTTGAACAGGTTTCATTACGGGATTTAAAAACTATTAGAAGCGAGGAGGGAGGAGTCGGCTGGTGGCTGTGAGACTGAAACAGCTCTTTAATTTATGGCCTCGCGTCTCATTTTCTCTACTTTCTTTCTTGTCTCAGCAGTTCTGAAGCTTCAGGACGAGATTCAGATCTCTGAGCCGTTCATTTCTAATGTAACATTAATTATTAAAGAAGTGTTTCACTCTGCTGCATGTTAAGTGTTGACCGTAAATGATGCAGCAGGTGAAGAAACACGTGAGAAGAGCCCGATGAAAATCTTTACAGTTTTTCTGGTTTCATGATTTGATTTTAAAGTTAAGGTAAGATAACATTCTGACAATCATCAATCAATCGATCAAGCTCTCCAAACTGAGCAGGTCTGAACCATATTCATTGATTAATGTATTTACAGAGACCCAACATTCATGAGTGAGCTCGAGAAAAAACAAACTGCCTTTTAACAGAAGAAACCTTCAACAGAATCGTCAGTTTGTTGTAATTAAAACCAATTTCGTCTTTATTTGTTTTTGACATCTCAAATAAACAGTTGTTCTGTAAATTCCAGGCTAGCTAACTAGCTTAGCCAACACAAGCTAATAAGATAGCATTATGTAAACACTGTTAGCTCTCTGGCTAACATCCAGCTGAGTCGTATTTCCTGGAGCAGTGAACGAAATGATGATGCTCTTAAAAACTTTGTTCCTTTGGTGTAAGTGGGATGATGTCCACAGTCAGAAATTAATGCACTCTGAGTCGTCCATTAATTCCTGATTATGGGATAATGGACACCTTGCCAGACACTATTCATGCCGCAGCTACAGCTTAGCTTAGCATACAGACGGGTAACGGCTAGCTCGGCTCGGTCCAAAGAAAACTAAATCTGCCACTTTTAAAACTCAGTAATACAAACATATTTTTTTATTATCTGTAAAAAGACGTATAAAAATGACTCTTTACTGTTTCAGGGATTATTAGGTGAGAATAGTTGATCTTCTCTTCTAAATGTCAGATCATTTGTTGAAGTGAAGGCAGTGAAGGCTGAAAACAGGCGGGACTGATTGATATTTGTGAGGTTTTAAACCGTCACTACAGCAGTCCTCTCTCCGTCTGCCAACACTGACGTTATCCCTCCCCGGTCTGTCCTTGTTTAGCTCTTGTTGGCTCAATCCGGTCCAGTTCGGTCCAGAGAAACACTCAGTAAAGTGAAAAATGCCGTCTGATATTGTGTATAAAGGCCCATCACTGTAATTTTTTTGAATCAGAATGAGACGACAGCATCGAGTCACTGAAGGTCACTGATTCCACTAAAAGGCGACTTGGTGGACGAACAGAGCGCCGAGCAGGATGAAAGGTGGATTGAGGAGCTCCTGACTCAGAGCCCTCGCAGTCACACATCCGTCTGTTTTAAGTCCGAGCCCGGCTGGACAGTTGGTGCCTCCGACACTCGTCATCGCCGATGCAGCGGAGGAAGTGACACGCTGACAGCTGAGGGACCCACTGACCGGAGACAGATTCTGAGCAGTGACTTCTACTTCGCTCTGAATACAAGAAGAAGACGGCGAGTGAGATTTTCACAACTGTGGTGTGAAGATCACGAGCTCATATTCTGTCACTGAAACTTCACAACTACTCAGAAAAGACTTGATTCATAAATTTATTGTATTTTTATTGTTATTCCATCAGGCAACAATATCAGGATTTACTCATTTACACACTTATTCCACACGTTTATAACCCTGTTGTGTTTTTGTTAGTTTTATTCTGATGTGACTATAAAAAACAACTTGATTAAGATACTAGATATTAAGATTTATGAGACAACAATCATCTTTTGTGCCTACGTTCGCTTATTTTTTCATTTTTGGTGGTTTGATTTCTGCACAACGCAGTTCAAGAATCGACCCTGTCTTAAAAATATGTTATTAATTATGAGTCTCTTACTGATCTGCAAAAGAAAATAATGCTGCTGCCTGAACAAGTTATTGCAAAATGTTTGTCTGAATAACTGTTTGTAGAAGCAAAGACAGACGAGCGGCTGAAGTCATTTGGTCCTAAATCCTAAATCATATTAACTTGGCAATCAGGTCCCCCCACCTCCAAAACATCTCAAAGCACAAGAAGATTTACATGAAACCTCAATCTTCCCTTAACCGTAACCAACTACCTGCACTGCCAGAAGATACTCAGGATCTCATTCTGCTCAAATCAATGTAGACGTCGCGATATTCCGACTTCAAGCTCCAAGAATCATTCGATCCTTCGTGTCTTTTCGTCAGACTGCAGGATTCAGTGTGTATTTTCTGCACAGATCTGAGCTCCTGTAAATCTCTAAAGCTTCATGGTGGTTTTGTAACAGTGAGCTTGAATCCTTTCAGCTTCCATGTAGTATTTGTCTCTGACTTCAGCGCACAGCAAAGTGTTGTGTAGCTGTGTAAAGTTGTCAGCCATAAGGAGAGAGAGGCAGCAGGGTTAGCTGTACCCTGCCAGCACCCAGATGGTCTGAGAAGGATGTGTGAAGCGTGAAAGGACGATGAAAGAAACAGAGGGAATAATTATACGTCTCTCTCCCGCTCTGGTTTCCTGGAAAGTGCTGGTTCTGGATGTACCAAAGAGCCCAAAAATAATACAAAAATGCCTGACAAAAGGCAACTCAATTAGCCACAACGCAAATCTAAGATTAAAATATTAGAAGCAAGTGGACAGAAGAGAAGGGGGTGTGCACAGAGCCGTGGATCACTCTCCTCCGGCTTGGACGGGACTTGTGTACCGAAGCTATGTACATTGGGTCGCCATCATGCTCAAATAGCTGCGAGGCATCGAGCGTCAGGGGCTGATTTATTGGAAGCAAACAGCCGGAGAAAGCAGACCGCCGACTGGAAGGAGCTGCAGGCGGAAGATAACTTCCTCCGCACAGTGTGCAGGAAGAAGGAACATCAGCCGGGTTTCCACCCAGCTGTTTCTGGTTCTTGTTGTTGAATTGTGTAATGAACGTCGACTGAGCTGCTGCTGCAGAAACACTGAATGCTAACAAATCGGTGGATCCTGACACGATCCGGCCCAGTCACCAGGACAGAAGGTTAGCAGCTAACAGCCGCGCAGACACATCAAAGGTCGACACTCACACCAAACGCAGCATATCACACACATATTATATGCTTATTAGTGGACTGTCACATCAGGAGGTGGAGGAGAAGGTGGCGGCATTACTACGAGCCAGCCAGGCTGCAAAACGGGCGACCGCAGTTCAGAATCTATGGGGATAATTCGAGCCATATTAGTGGCTACCAAAAGCTGCAGGAAGTCACGCTTTGTGGAGACGAAAACCAGCTTTTTTTGGTGGGAAGTCGGAATATCTCCAGGTGTTTTCTGCGGTGAGAAAACCAGGTATTCTCAGCTGAACTACGATGTTTTCCAAACCCTGACTGAGTGGTTTTAAACCTGTTGTTGTCACAGCATATAACTGAAAACTGAACCTAAACAAAGGTTAGGGTGCATCATAAAGAAACATTAATTGTGCAGAAATGTACTTAGCTAACATTTATTCTTGTGACTGGGTTGCATGATCGCAGGTGCAGAAACATCTTCCAGCTGTTTTGTTTTAAATGAAAACCGACACGTGGTCTCACGGCCTTCAGGCTGGAGGTCGTCACATTATCAGAGTCCTCACTGCGATCCTGTCAGCTGCATCACATCAGCCATCATAAGAAGAGCAGCTACACAAATACTGCAGTGAAAACATGGATGTAAATATATAACAGGAGAGGAAAATGTGGAGAGATGAAATCAGAGAATAAGGTGGGTGAAGGAAGCGCTGCACTGCTTGTATCCAGGCAGAGGGAGAAAACCTGTGACGGAACTACCCACAATGCCCCTGTGGGCTCAGCTGCCACCCTCCCTCCTCTGAAACACTCACACACACTCTCACACACACACACACACACACACACACACACACTCCAATAAGGCAGAGTGCTTAACTCAGCAAACTGCAGGCCAAGCTGCGATCGCTCATGTTTGTCTCTTGGCTCACCATCTTGTTTTTCAGTATTTTCTGTCTCTGTTGTGAGCTGTTCTCTCTTTATTTGGGGGAAACTTGTTCACAGTTTTAAGATTATAAACACGGTGAGCATTAAATATTATTATATCAAACACATCATCATGTCGCAGGTCGGCGTTCTGGTGATGGAGCAAACATTACGCAATCATGTGTGTCTTGTCACCAACAGCCATGAACAGAAGTCTTTAAAATTAACCCCGATGTGGCCGAAAATAAAAATGTGTTGGATCATATGATTGGATTAAAAACACTAAACTGTACGTCAAGATAATGAAAAGCTAATGAAATAACTTACATTAGTTGTGGTTCTACTTTATCTTTAAGGTATATTGATAATTGACAAGTCTACACTGAAAACTGGTACAATGCTGCTGATTAGAACATGATTTTGGCGACTCAAACACGACTTTGGTTAAACAAACGTTAAATCAGCGTCTCCACTTTGGAAGCTCAGAAATGGCTTTGACATGACGTTGATGTCCCCGAACATGAGAATGATGTCTTGATCATGATTTTCTAAACTTGGAAATGAATTTCTCGACTCTGGTTTTGGTGGCTTGCCTCGGAATCTGGACGTCAAAATGTTAGATAAGGGAATTAAACATGATTTTATCAATCCAGACTTGGATTTTGGTGCCTAAGTCAACACTTTAATCATCCACAGAGGACGCCATGTCCACTGCCTGCCACTCAGCCTTCACACATCATCAGAATAATCATCAGGATGCTGTTTGTTGACTGCAACTCTGCCTTTAAACGATCTCGACCATGAAGCTGATCAAAAAACTTGAACACTCTGCACCTGGATATTGATTAATGTCGATGTCTTTGGCAACTTGGACTTTAGTGACCCAAACTTTAGATTAGCGACGTGTATAATTGTTAACTATGACAGCTGACTTCATTAAGAACTTTGACTCAGACTCAAAGTTTTGCGTCTCAACCACAAAACTGACGCACTGTTTATCTTAAAGTCAACACATATGACCAGTACATTGCATCAAACCCTCAAAGTGGCAGCTAATTCCTAACACCTGTTGTGGTTTTTTCTTGCTTTCCTGGCAGGACTTTCTGTTTCCTCCAGGACCATTTGCTGGTTGGATCCTTGTGGTATCATGTCGGCTGGTATTGGCTCTGAAATCAAAGTCTTGGTTTGGCAGAAGCGTTACAACTAGGAGCAGCAGAGGAAAGTGGTTAGTTGCTATCAGATAGACAAACTGCTCTGCGCTTCGCTTGACTTAAAACCACATGGAAACAAAACTGGGCCGCTGGGAGAAAGCGAGCTCACAGAGCGAGGAACAGTATGGACGGAGGAAAATGGAGGTTTCACTGTAAACAGTTCAAACTGTGAAGTGACGTCTCAATGTTCAATAACACGTGCGTTGTACTGCAGGACTGCAGGTCATATTTTATTAAAGACACATCCAGAGATATTATGCCAGTGCTGAAGGACCAAAAACACACAACTGCAGTATTTTTTCTGTTTCTCATTTGAACTCCGAGTGAGTGTCAGAATCCTCAGGCTTGTAATAAAACAGAAAAACAATCCAGGCAGGTGTAAGGTCCAGTTCTGACTGCAGGCAAACAGCAGGTTTTGTTGTAATGCCAAATCCTGAGTTGTATAAGCAGTGCCAACAATGTTGTCCATCTCTATTCACTTCATTCTGTTCTCCTACAGGTTCACTCAAGAACAATGTTTAGCCTTTTTTATAACGTCTTATTATATGTCTGTAATGTGGTGGATGTATGTTTTATGTATTTTATATCTCAAAGTGGAAAAATTTGGTGTTTTATCCTCTCAGCTCGTTGTTTTGGCGTCCTACTCTCCTGTTTTGATTCAGCCTCACAGCTCACATCAACTTCAGCATGAAGCAGCTGTTTATTTTGTGCAAAAAGGTCTGATAGCAGCTAGCTGCTGGTCACAGTGGAGCATATAGTGACTAAAGTTCAACTTCTTTGTCAGGAGTTGGTGGAGGACAAACTCGAGTTTAAAAAGAAGTGAATATTCGACTTACATTTATCAGGTGGATACGAAACACGAAGGGACCCAAACTGTCTAATTAATCAGAGTCGCATCAATCAGAGCAATTTATTAATGCCATTGCCAAAAGTTGTGGCGGTGAGGAAGAAACACTTCTTGGACTGCTTGGTGAAATTCAGCCTCTGCATGCACAGTAAACCACAATCATTCAGCCTGATCATTCTTCAGTGTCGATTCTGCCCAAATAGAGTTATTCAAGTCATCAGGGGCAAATTTCCGCTTTTCTTTTTTTTCTTATCGCAATAACTACAGCAGAAATCCAAAATAGAGCAATATCGTGCAGCCTTTGCCCAAAGCGAGGCTTCATTTCCTGAAGAAAGATGCCAGTAATGTCTGTAAAATGATCATCATGCGTGCCGTTTTCTGTTCTATTTCTACACAGTATTCAGAATCTAATAAAAAACTGTTTAAGCTTGTGGCTTTTTTTGTGCACAAAGAAAACAAGAATTGGACGGAAAAGCAGAATCTATAATGGCAATGTTATGAATAAAATCGTATCGATCGTATCCTCAACACGACTCCAAATTAAAGCAAATATTCTCTGCTGAAGGCGTAAATAAGAAACTTTTTTCTATATAGTAATCATGTCAGTGTTTTCAGCTCGTTCACCTATTGATAATGTTATCTACAAACATACAGATTCTCTAAAAGACACTAAATTATAGACTGAAAGCCAGTTTCAAACATGCAGTCCAGAGAAGATTACCGCTTGAAGGATATGATTGATTGATTGATACCTCTGCCAATCAATCCAAGATAACTGCCACTTTTCTGTCCTACCTCTGCTCCACCTACACACACATGCCCAGAATTGGACTCTGTGGCTTTAGTAAATGACAGTGATGAGGTTCTGAGTCCAAACATCATCTCAAAAACATACCTCCAAGTGTTGTTATTGTACTGATTATATTCTGAATCCAGCATTTATCTGTCTGTTCCCTCCCCGACAATAACAAACAGCCACAGACTGAACGTCTTCATGTTTTCCTTTTAAAAATATATATTTTTTAGCAGTCTTGTCAGCCATGAGGAGTGACAAGAAATGGTAGTCTGTTAAATAAAGCTCCCCTCAGTCTCGTCCTGTCCTCTGGGGCTCAGAGCTGAAGCCTTCACCCCTGCTGGGACCGGGCATGTACAGCCAAATCTTACGCTGCAGACACGCTCCTGCCATCCAAATCCCTGTTTAATACCAGGACATAACAGACTAATGGAGAGGGGGTGAGGAGGGAGAGGAGGAGGAGGAGGAGGAGGAGGGAGGAAGAGACCGACTCCCCTCAACACACACAAAGCCAGCGAGCAGTGAAGCTTTTGGCAGGACACCTGAAAAATCCCCCTCACATCAAACAGTCCCGCAGACAAAGGAGCACAACTGCACCACATCATCTCTCCGAGGAGGCCGAGTGAGGAAACGCCTTATTAGTCCGCTGATATCACGGTATCGCAGACATTTTATATTTTATTAGACTGTTGGATAGCTGGCTGTGAACATTTGTGGACTCCCCGAGCCCTCCGTATAGCTAACGGACGTATGGAGGCTCACTTTCATTTTATCTTAAGTTACACATTTGTATTTCTATGTCTATCAAAGCACGATGCATCTGTACAAATGGATGACCTCAGAAACGAGACGTGTATGAGGAGGGGTGGGAGGAAGCAGCCAGTGATCTTGTTTACTACCTGCTTAAATGTTCTGTTTCCTCGCCAAGAAATCAGCAGCCGGGGTCATTAAAATCACCCGTGTTTAGGTTACAGGAGCAAAGTGGCAGGTAGTGTTATGTTCTTAAACTTTCGCCAGAATGGGAGGTAATCATGTCTGCGTCTTGCCTACGAGTCAACATTTGGTAATCTTTAAGGCTGCAAGGTTAATTTAAGTTTCAATCAACGCTTCATTTCAGATTTATCTTCAGATTTTTCTCTCAATTAATCATTTGGTCTTTGAAATGTTAAAAAATGGAGAATAATTTGGCATTCACAATCTAATTCCACAATAATGTCAATCTTTTGTCATATACAACAAAGAAAAACAGAAAACTCGAGTAGCTGGAACTAGAAGATGTTTGGTATTTTTGCTTTAAAAGAATTACTGATATAATTAACTGATTATCTAATAAGCTGCCAATTAATTTTTCTCAGGATAAACTAATAAAACTCACTGCTGGTGTGTCGTTACACAACTGCAGGATATTTGAAACTTTACAAACAACTCTGTCGTCTAAGATTTGTTCATTTCAGGCAGATAAAGTTCGACTTTTTGCAGATGATACTCTTCTTTCTCTTAGAGACATGATGGCTGCTGATGATCATTGTTTTCCTCTCACATTTAACCGTATGAAAATATTGCATCACTGCCATTCCATGTGGTTCCACACTATTTGATATAAAATACATAAACAAAGATCCTATGATTTATTTCTGCATTAACATAAGACAAAGTTTGAAAAGCACCGTACTGTTTGTTTTCTAACCACCGACGTGTTGATCTGAGACGAGTTGCCTGCAGCTGAATTCACCGAGAGGGAACCAGGGAGCCTTCAAAGGCTCAAAACAATAGAATCGACCATCAAACACCATCGCAGTGCAAAAACACACATGCATGCACACACCAGGTGCTTTTGAACTTGTGCACTGTGTGTACGTGTACTCGGGCACACAGCGGCACCATTTCATCCATCCTCTCCTCCGGTGTGTGTTTTGCTCGTCCACCTGAGGCATCAGGAAAACACTGAGCAGTGATTCCCAGTTTCTCTGCACTCTTCAGTCTACAGGGAGGGAAAATTATCGCTGCAGGCACAAAATAACAGCCGTGGAAACAAGATTATTCTGTTTTATCCAGGCTTTGTTTCATCCTCTGTAAAATATGTTCAGTATGAAATCGAACATCATCATCTGAGGGTTCATTTCAATAACTAAATGTTACATTTGAGTTTTCATTTTGTCAATCACAATGAAGCTGCAAAAGTCTCTTCTTCACTGATCTCTCACAGCTCATCTTTAATTTACAGCGCAGACAGACAGACACGCGGACCGGCAGACGTTCAGGGGATCAGCTGTCTGGATGCACAAAGAGGCAAAAACAAATCAGGGCCATGTTTCCTCTCCAAGAGACAGAATAAGCTAAATCATGCAGATTCGGTCTCGTCAACAAACTGGAGGGTAAACTGGCGCTTGTGTGCCCCACATAACAAACCGAACAACCTCCTGTCTCCTGGAAATTACATGTGGATACTTCTAATTTGATTTACCATGTATTTTTTGGGAAAAGATAATTACTGCCTGGGTTGGCAACTCTTTATTTAATTGGGTGAGGGAGGTTTTTTGTTTATGTGCTGCATGTAAACAGCACAGAGGAGGTTGCGGTCGATGGTGGGCACCGGAGACCGTGGGTTCACATCCTGTCCAGGTGTTACAGTTACAGCAAGATGGTGAGGACCCAAAACACCACGACAGGTTAGGTTATTGCAGAAAGTGAGCTGTAATGATGAGCTGATAGTCCAAAGTCCAATATCCAAAATGCAAGCAATAAAAAGAGAGAACTAAATGAATGAGAAAGCAGGATGATCTTGGGGAATAATTGCAAAAACAAGATGGCAGAAAAAGCATGAAGCACAGACCGGGAACCAAACAGACGAGGACTTAAATTAACACAAATACAACCAGGTGTGCACAGAAAAAAGGGAAAGCTTCAACAAGACACATGAGGATAAATTCTCCAAAATAAAAGACGAAACATCTAAACTGAAAACCAAAATATGACATGAAGGAAACACTGCCACGTCATGTCATGTGCTGCTGAGTCACTGTTGACTTTAGACTTTATAAACCTGAACTTAGTGCTTATGTGCCTGAAGTTAACCCTAAAGAAAAGCTTCATCATGATTTAGTTGCTTTTAACAAACAAATTACTGCACTCACAGATATTATAGGAAAACAAAATATGTTGTCAGTGAACGTTTTGCTAACCCCAACGACCAGAACTAAAGAAACATGTAAACTTAACAATTATTTATGTTACTGTTATGTTAGGTTGAATTTTCTGTGTCTCTCATGTCGCAACACTGTTTATACTCTGGTTAAGTTTAGGCACTTGGTTATGGTCAGGAAAACATCATGATACCTGTTTTGGTCGCCACAAACACTGAAGATGTTCCCACTTCCTGTTACCCAGATTAAATCGGAACTCGTCCCCGCGGACTCGAACTGCAGCTGCCTGTTTTGCAGCCTTGTCGCTCAAAATATCAGGCGACTATCTTGACTACTGTGCAAACATTTTGCTGGTTATATGCATTAAAATGTGAAAAAGTATTCGGGCACACTGGTGCAACTGATGCTGAGTTTTGACACGTGAATTCAACCAGACGTGCCAGATGGTTTGTCACACAGAACCATCTGGACAGGCGCCACCAGGACCTGTTTGGAAAAGGGCAAAAAATATTTGGCAAGTGATTGGACGAACCATCTGTCTATCAACGTCTATCCCGGGCTAACTTCAGCCAATCGGATCAGGAGTAGGAGAGCGATGGCACCACCAATCAAACTACCAAAGCCGGTTCAGAGAAGAATGATAACATCTTTTCAGTCGAGAAAATCCAGTTCCAATGAAAAAACTCTCCAGTTCTGATATTTAAGTTAACCTCTTGAGGAGCCGCCATTGTTGACAATCACTTCTTTCGCTGGTCGTCACACCAAACATGATCGTGTAAATCCAGCTGCTTTGAAAGTTAAACCTCTAACAAATCTCTTATTGTCCATTTTGTTTCTCCTCCCCTTTTAATACAGGAGTAACATCCAAAACATTCAGGGAGAGGAGCTTAAAATACAGACAGTATTTAACAGTTATCTTTTGAGCAACTTGATCTTAATTCCACCAGAGAGAAAATCAGATATTCTCAACAAACTGGTCGTATTTACAATATTATTTCTCAGAGACGGGGTTTAAATAAGATATTCATTGACCTTGGAAAACTGGGAAACAAGTCAGAACTCTGCGTGATATTTTCAGCTGGAGATGGAGGCCTGTTTGTCGAGGAACATCTGAGATTCATTCGACCTGTTTTAAAGCCAACGGCACGACGATTATCTGGGGATGCGGTCGAGCCTCTGCAGGGCGAAAATGAGGCAGATTGTCTTCTCAGAAACCACGTTGTGTATCGATTCGGCGGAGTCGGACAGAACATCAGTGCACCCGCTGGACTGCGGCTGCTGCACAGAGGACTGCTGACTCTTTATGGACAGCTCTCCAAGTTTGATAAGTCAAGCTGTGCTCAGCTGCATGTGTGCCAGCACGCCTGCCGGGGCTTATGGGATTGGATGTAGAGAGACAGACGGATACAGAGCGAGAGAGTTTATGACACTGACATTTACATCGACGGGGAAACGCGCCCGAGTAGCTGCTCTGACTGAGGGAAACATCTTCCGGTTGTTAAATGATCTTCACGGAAAGTTAATCGAGTCATTTGTGTGTATACGCATGACGTCGTCCTGCTGAACGATCAGCAAACAACTCCATGTATCTCCCTGGAGGAACAATTTACAGTTTGCTGTTAGATTGGAGACATTTGACCCGTCACCCGCTTTGCTGTCGAACCAAACGTCTCCTAAAAACAACTCAATTTGAGAGACAGCAGTTATTATTCATGTAAAAGTACAGGATGCTTCTTAGGCTTTTATCTTTCCGGTGAGTAAGAATATCCTCTAAGATCTGAACGCCTCATATTTAATAATTCGATTCCCCTCGTCTGCATGTCAGAGATACTGAACCCCAAACAGCCATCGCCATCAGTGTATGAATGTGTGAATTACCATAAGTCACGTCTGATAAATGTAAAATGTAAATGACTCGTGGAAGTGGAACATATGTGGCCTTCCTGCTAACAAAGTACAGTACAGAATCAGAATGATTCAGAGATCTCACGTCCTATTTCAAGCGTCAGTTATGAAACGATGAGCACAGAACGTGAGGACAGAAATGACAGAAATATAAATCATGTTTCTGCGACACTAAAAATAAACAGGATGTTCTGTCTCCTCTCCTGAACATGGGGGAGGGGGGCTGAATTATTATTTAATTCTCCTGTGACAGAAGCTGCCAGTTCTCTCATCACACGCCGGTTGTGTGGTTGCTGGGTGTTTGCGGGGGACGAGGCCCAGCGGTCGGCTCGGTAATGTGGGTTACAGCGAGAAGACGGAGGCAGTGATTTGAGAGCAGAGTGAGCGGTCGTTTTGTTCCAGCGTGCTTCTATCTGCCCTCCTTTTTCTCTGAACCTCAACCGTCTCTCTTTCTCGTTTGATTCATACATATTCATCTCTCTCTCTCCCTCCTCCATCCCCCTCTCTCTCTCTCTCTCTCTCTCTCTCTCCACATGTGGTAATACTATTAAAATGTCTGTCAGTGATTAATTCCTCCAGCCCGGATCAGGAGAGAGAGACGGAGCAGAGCTGCACTCTTAACTCAATATCTGTAATGGCACCGTGTTATTTTAGTGCATAAAAATACGAGAAGTTTTGAGGAGATTTACTTGTTTATGAATGCTGCCGTTTAACAACGATTAATACAACATTTAGCAGTACGTCTGTACAGTGTGCGCCAGCAGTCGACTGTGTTTTTTGGCTGCTGGTGAACCTGTCGGCTCACAACATGAGCTGTCAGCGACCGGAGAGCGATTATTGTTCTCAGTCTGAACCTGAAGAGGTGAAACTATGCAGCGTTTCAGACGAGGAAGAAAAATACGTAAAATGTTCTTTTCTTTTTCATCCTGTTAATCATCGTATGACCTCGTGCTGGAGTAGAACAAGAGGTATTTCTAGTTCACCTGAGTGTTTTTATACTTTACAAAGCATCTTATTCGTCCTATATTTAAGTTCCTAGTTGGGCGGCGACCCCTAGTGGGCCAAAGTTACTATTACAGCCACAAAGGAGGAAGTCAGGGACGGACAGTCACGTACATAACCGGATTATTTATCTAACACAGGTGTGCAGCTGATGTTACAGGAGGAGTTATTTTAACTAAAACTAAGATATTTTCCAAAACACAACAAGTAGTTTTAGTGCCTGAACCAATGACGAAGGTCCAGTCCGCCTGCAGCGCTCATGGATTGGATGTCTGGCTACTAGTTACTTCTACTAAAATCTAAAATGAACTTCTGATCTTTCGCTCTGTCCTCAAGTTGACATTTGACACTCGTGCGGTCGGGACAGCGTCTGATGTCGCCTCATCTGTCCTCATCTGTCTTCAGTCTGACGGCTTATTTCGCCGTAAACCTTTCGAGTAATTCTCACAGAAGCTTCAAAGCCCCCCTAAAAATGGCATCCTTTGTTCCCGAATTTTGTCATTTGTACCAATTTCTGAAAGCCTCAGACAAAAATGGCGACGACCAGAAAAACACTCAGATCTGAATTTTATCCCACGAGGGAAAGAGGGGCTTTTGTGTTGCGTATGAATAGGTTTTATAAAACGCAGAGAGGATGAACTCATAGATGATTACAGCAAAATATATCTGTTTCCCTTCAGGGCTCCCACTCAGCAGGATCATACCCGGGACGATGTGTGTGTGTCAGACGGTACGTTAGACTGAATCATGCTTTGGCAGAACAACCTCCTGCTCCATCTTCCTTCCCACTAAACCCAGAATCAGAGCTGCTCTGCTGCCTCTCCACCAGAACCGACCCGCAAAAAGAGAAAACACGATGAAACGAACTTAAAATTCATTTCAACACACGCCTCGGTTCCAGTCTGTCCTCACACAAACTGCTTTCGTTTCAATTCCTCACAATAATCGCCTGTTAAAGCCATTAAATAGGAAGTAAGAGGAGACTAAATATGAAACATCCTGCACCTCTGCAGAACCTCTGTTCCATAAATCACTTTCATAAATCCCTGAGCCTTCGCCGTCACGCAGCCAACAAACGATACGAGGAGACAGAGAGAGGCCTGAGCAGGATCGGGTGCTCGGTGGGGGGATGGAGGCATGAACGCTGCGTTTATTTCACCGGATTATAGCACATTTTTCCACCTGGAGTTCATTTATAGACACGTCAAGCTGAGGGAGGCTTCCTCGGCTCGAACGTGATATTCTGGGAGAGAGAGGGAGCGACGGAAATGGAGCAAACTGAATTTAATTACGGTGGAAATTAAGCCGGGCGAGAGGAAGATGACGAGGAAGAAAACAGATGGATACTGATAAGAGATGAAGGGAGAGAAAAATAAAAACATGGAGGCTGTCGGAGCAGAGAGGAGGAGCCTGTGTGGAAACACTTCATCCATCACAGTTTGGTTTTCAAATAAAACCCCCGACACCTGTAACCCGCTCCAGGCTTTTGTTCTTCATTATCACCTTTATTGCCGGAGGTGTCGGTGCCGGTGATGGCAGCGACGGAGACCCAATGAAGCCAGTGTTAATGTAAAGGTGGATGTCTGAGTCACGGGCTGCGGTTCAGTCATCATCGGGCCGCGACCTCCTTCACTTCCACATTACGTGACTCCAGATGAGTGGCCACTTCACCGGTGAGGGGGCTGAAGCTAAAACATGGCATGCACTCATCTGCAGTCTCCACAAATACTATCAAACACTGCTCATCTGCACGACTCTCTGTTTCAGTAACATGACAAACTAATATCAGCGAAGAAATGGTGCAAACGTTTATAGAGAATAACTGCAACCTAGTAACAACCGAACCAATCTGGACTGGCTGCTGAACACGTCCGATGAGGTCACTTCCTCTTCCTCTTCCTCTTCCCCAGATAATGTACTGAATTACGCTTATATTCATCTTGTGGTGACATTAATTTGCTACAGTTAGCGTAGCACTTTACTGGTGCTGCTCCTGCTAGCGACATTCTGCCTGCAGTACAAAACTCCCATAGGAAAACTGCTAATTTAACGTAAATTAGCATTGAGGGCTAAACTGCCTGATGGATTTATTTATTATGATGTAGATGTACGGTAGTTTTCTCTTAATTGACAAGTTAATGGAGGGAAATGTACTTTATGTTGTGGATGTACAGAGAAGTGATGGGAAAGGAAGAAGACGCGGCAGGACAACAGAAAGAAATGATTATCTGGTGAGTTGGTCAGAAGCTAACACACACACACACACGTCCTCGGCAGCGGTCATTGTTCGTGAACAAAATTTGCTGGTTTTTATTTGTAAACACAGTTAGCCTTAGCTAGCTTGGTAGCTTCCAGCTAGGTGGGCTTGTTAGCTTGGCTCGCTGCAGCTCGACCTATTTGTGAATCACCAGGAGCTGGACGGAGGCAGACGCTGCTAAGATGGCGACAGCCGGTAACACCCACCCTCTTCAGAAACCTACCTATACTGAAAGGTGTTCTGGCTGTTTGGGGTAATTAAACTTGCGGTAAAGCTCACACAAATAACTCACACAAACACAGAAGATCGATCAATTACAAGTGACGTGGGGCGAAAGTTGCCAACCAGCTTGTTAGCCTTAGCTAGCTTGCTAGGGCTAGATGGGATTGTTGAACATGTTTCCATCTCCTTGTCAGATTTTCATGCTTCTTCTGTACGAGTGTGAGGTTTGTCCTGACGGTGGTGCTCGAGGAAAAGTCAGCCAGTCTCCAAATCCATTAGGATTTATCCTCATTTGCCCGCTATATCCTGTCTGCTCAACATCTGCTGTTGATACTCATCATCATGTTTCTGGATCAAAATGTTCGACCTCACATCAACTCACAGTCGCCCACTCAGATATCAGCGCGGTGTGAAACAGCACAGTCACATTATACAGACGGGAGGCAGCGCGAGTGATAAAGAGATAAACTTGAACAATAAAGAATCTGAGAGACACGTGACGAATATTTTTAGACCGGCTGAGATCAGTGTGGTGTCAAAAACGTCAACTTTTCTAAAATAAAACAACATTCTGCTTTCTTCCTCTGCTGTTGAGTCAGACGGCGTTCACACCCACAGCGCTGCTGTTTCACTTGTTTCAGTCGACCTGGAAGCTCAGCAGCACATCAGCGGGAGTGTTGACACATCACGCAACAACATATCTCAAATTTAAAATAGGTTTGTGAATTCACAGCACAGACAGCAGTTTAGATTCCTTCTCCTCGCGGAGCTAATTAACATCTCACAGGCTGAATCTGTCTCTTTTTGGGAGTTTCACAGCCGCCGTCGTGCGCCACATATCAGAAATAGAATGAACAGTAGTTTAGACGTCCAGGTGGAGACGTGTCTCCACCTGGACATCTAAACTACTGTTCATTTACCAGGTAACAGCAGCCATTTTAACACCTGCACCGCGAGCTGACCCTCAGCGCCCTTAACAGGCGATCTCGGCCTGGTTGTTCAGTCCGAACCGCAGATTGATCGACAGCTGTCACACCGGCACAAACAAACAGGTGAGGTGTAAAAGCAGCCGCGGTGACTCACTGGACAGACCGAATACAGTCTGTGAGGACAGAGAAGGAGATCTGAGATGTAAATGCAGAGCAGCGGCCGTCGTCTTCCTCCCGCTGAAGAGCGCCACGCTGGATTATTTCCACTGGTCTCAGCTGTGATAATATGATGAGGGCGGATTATCTCCAGTGTTATCGTATTTGACACACACCTGCACACAGGTGAGTCTAAATACACAGAAACACAGAGATTCACAGGCCAAACAAAAAGACGCTGCTGCTAGCTTAGCGCTGACCGCAATACAAGACTCCCAAAGGAAAACTGCTAATTTAACGTAAATTAGCGCTGAGGGTTAAACTGCGTGTTGGATGTATTTATTGGATGTAGTTAATCGATCTAGAAGTCAGACTTGATTAAAAATAAAGATATCGTGTTAAAATATTACTTTGGTGAAAGATAAAATCATTTATATGAATAATAACTGAGAAAAATAATCCGATATGAAAATCAGTATTTGAAAACTAGAAATAACTTTATCTTGTACTTTCCACCTTCAAGTACATTTAATATCCTTGCATACGTTTTACATGAGTCACTGTAATATTTTATTATAATGTCTTTACTTTTATTTGAGTTTGACTTTTGGGCGCTTTTATAAAACACTGCTTTTATCGTGGCTGCAGATTTTTTTCAGCCATCTTGTTTTCTTGTTTTCCTTCGCTCTCAGTTCAGCCTGATGGAGCAGACATGAAGATGCTGCGACTGTGAGGGGGAGAAGAAAAAAAAGGCCGACAACAACGAGAGATGAAAATAAACAGCACGTTATCTCTGCAGCTGAGGAGGAGTCGGACGCAGGAGAGTAAACAGCTCGGTGCTAATTGTTAACGGCTCAGTCAGCAGCAGGCTGAAACCACTCGGCTCTTCCAGGAAGGAGTCGATCAGACGGCGATACGAGAGAGAGTGAGTGTGTGTG